>JAOTOL010000857.1:0-148581 GCA_034440575.1 Imbricaverruca yamaguchii | reverse complement strand
GGTGGTGGGGCGAGGGTTCACGCAACAAGCTCTGCTTAGCGATAAAACCCTGGTTCCCAAAGCTACCCCAGCAACAACTGGGACTAAATTTTAAATAATAAAAATCACGCATTTTGCAGTACAGCACGACATAAATACGACAACAAAAAGTTGTTTATCAATCAGACTTATAATACGAGGAGCATGCATCTGGAGAAGACGAGACTGTCAAGATTGAGGAAGGCCCTCACTCCCACTGCCGATTGTTTCTCGGTTGTGTACTCTGTGGTGGAAGTGAATGTGCATTTTGGGCGCATGGACTGCGTTCGTCATTTTGCGCACATGAATATATATATTCCGGCGCCCAACAGAGTGCGTATTAAAACGATATATTGAGGAAGCACAACGCAAGACATATATTTGGAGAAGCAAATATATTGGGAGAAGCAGAAAAAGAACCTTGGGTTCCTTTACGACGCAATTAACTGCTAGGCCATATAGCGTCGCCAACTTCTCAAACCGATTGGTCGCGGGTGGACTCGGTAATTCCGCTGGTTGCGGGACTCGTACCCATAATATTGCGGTCAAGAGCCCAACACCCTACGGACTAAGCTACCGTGGCTCTACCAAACGCGTGACATAAGAAGTTATCGGTAGCAGGTGCAGATAAGCCACGGTACTTAATGAGATTGCATTGCGACAATACATTACAATACCTAACATTACAGTACGTACATATCAGGCACCTTATAAAATCGGACGAACTGGCAAGAAAAGATGGAACATCCTCATCGTGACATCTGTGGCTGAGATCAGCTCGACATGCATACATACACAGACTACTCACGAGCACCGTAGTGGGACGATGAGTACGTGTAAACCTACAGGCTACGCTCTACCGACTTCACAAACACAGGCACATATCAGTTGTTGAGCTTGACATACGCTCGGTGCGACTGCAACACGCACGTTTAGTCTCGTGTAATATTTGTGTAGAAAGTCCTGATATGCTGCTATATGATCAACGGCAAGTTATGCACCTACGTCCAAACAATGAAAGATTCAAACACTGATCTGAATGTGAAGTATCGCCCAAGTGCGGCCCATACTTCGCAGTCACTGAGCAAACTGCTCGGCTTTCCGCTGCTGCCGCTTTGCGAGCTTGGCGACGTTCACCTTGTTCACCAGCCCGAGATGAATAAATGTCCGGATCCTCGCAAAGCACTTAATTATATTCTATCTATGGAATTTAATCTGGATTCCAACACCTGGCGGAAACTTTCAATGACCTTTGGATGTCTGCTGAGATTGTTGGGTTCTTGGGCATGGTGAACACAAAACGCTGCATTCATCTGTCTGAATGTGTGGAAGAATTCCTCTGTGGGAACCGTCAGGCCGCTAATGCTTAGGAGGCGAGTCCAGAACGCTTCTCGTGGTTCATCTTCGGGATGCGCAAATGGGTGCCCAGCGATCGGTGACTAACAAAGAAGACTGATGTCAAATTACAAAAATATCCTAACTGAATCTAACCTAAACAACTGATCTTGGACCTTCTAAAACATACTCATGTTCGGTCATCTAAAACCTACTGCTATTGTATGCTGGATGTTGAACGTGATTCACGAAGGAAATGGCAGATCCATTGTACCTTAATTACACACTCGCATCAATTGTGCACCGTATATTAATTAACCTCGTGACATGGAAACTCAGTTAATGGAAGCACACATTTTGTATCCTAGGTTGAATCTGTTATCAGTACTCCATGTAGAAAGGGCTGGCCATTATTCTGCTGGAATATCTTGATAAAAATGTTAGAAATAACCATATGCAAATATATGTATTCATTTTTGGTATAATTAAACCTGGTTTTGGCTTTCCGTGCATGATTGCCTATCCTATCTTCTTCTGATCTTTCACTACTCCCAAGTAGCCTTGTTCTTCATTCAACACAGTTTATGGGAAATTATTTTCAGGATACTGGGAAGAAGTGGCTAGTAAGCTTCAAGAAGTTCAGTCCATACATCTGTCTAAAAAATTGTCTTCATTGGGGCTTCTTATATATAAATACCAAGGTTTTTGGAATTTGGAGGATAGAATAGAAACAACAGTGTTTTTCCTGAAAAAGGGGTAGGTTAGGTTTGGACTGGGGAAGGATTGTGGTGATAACTCAACCAGCATTGTTGCATATGTGATATAAAAGATATTCAATGGATGACATTGGTTTGGATGCACTGTTTATACATTTAACATTATCCTTCATTACCAATTACCCCACTCAAAGCAACACATTTCGCATTACTTCACTTACGAACTGAAAAGCATGCATATGCGCTGGAATACAATGGTCATATCATCTTAATGACTTTCAGAAACATGCAGTTACAATTTTTTCTTGAAATGCCACCTGAACTAAAATGCAAATCTTCTTCTGCAGGTGCAATTGTAAAAACCTCACACAGCTCCAGCCTTGCCTCTTTTCAGAAGAGAACATAAATTAGCTTCCAATAAAAATAATCACATTCATGAACAACTCGATCTGAAAATTGAGGAAGCTAAGGAAATGCCTAACTTATCCCAACCTCATTTTAGCTTTGCCTCTGTAAAAATGTGCAAAACGTCACTTGTAAACACTCAAAACTGCAATAATGAACCCTTAAATCACATCTCACACAGTACAGGTGAGAGTGGTCACATTTTAATCACATCAATCAACTTTGCATTGGAAAGGCATATCAAGAATTCAAATATTACCTAAAAAGTACATATTTCCCTGTAAGTTTATTTTAAGGTCTGATATTTTTTTTGGCAATTACACCAGTATTTTTAGTGGCTACTAATAATTGGTACCACAACAGCTACAGTGAAGTAATCCTGCACAACCACTATCATGTTCAGAATATGGCACAACACTACAAAACAATTATATGTTTTAAAGTAGCTCTATGTGAGTGGTTAGATGACTTTGATAGAGAGAACCATCTGAATATGGATACCATCTTCATTTTTCTGAAATTCAGTAAAAAGTATAATTACCGGTTTGGCCACACAAAAGCAGCAGTAGAGCAATTTGTTCCATGCATTAAGTGTTTGGAAACTCCCTCTTACCCTATTACCACTACTGCCCAGCCATGATACAATGGGCAAGTAATTACCAAATTGTCCACAAGTTGGTGAATGGTACAGTATGGCATGATTACATATAGCACACAGAAACAATTTGATAACTGACGGGGGGGCCAACGCACATGTTAACATTAATCACCAGATTGCATCAATGACATGCTGACCAAGTTGACATTGTGGGTATAAGGCCTTAATTCGCATAAATTGTCTGAGGTGCGTTCTCAATATCAACACGCCATGGATAAATTAATTCTGGGTATGGTGCCTTTGGTTTCCAAGCCACCAGCACGCTAGCAGAATAAGAAACAATATTCAAGCTTCAATGAATGACTAATATGCTTTACAACCAACGGGGAAACTAATCGTGAGAAAAGCGGCATAATTGTGCTAAAAGGAAAGCACCATATTTAGTAGATTTATTGGTATAGTCCAAAACTAGAATATAATTCAGCAGTATTCCGGAATAAAAAAGCGCTTCTGGTATATGACGTCACTTGGCGTAGGTTTTGTCTAGTTTCAACTAACTATACTAGAACAGCCAACTTTGGAGTACCTGTTGTCTCTAGTTATCTTGAAAGTGCCCTCCGGTCCAAGCATCGCGCTTGGAGCTGGTGCATGTGGCGCCCGGGTGGGTCTACTCTGTTCCCCTGGGCTGTTGCCGTGACCATATTCAGAAACTACCGAACCAAATTCCACCAAACCTTCACCAATCGATTCAGTTGGGTCGATTTATGTGGGACTTTTGAATATGGGGACACTTACCATTACGCAAAGATATAAAATTACCCCTCAAACTTGGAGCGGCCATTTTGAAATAATTTTCAATGTGTTGCCGTGCCCATGCTCATAAACCGCTGCACCGGATTGAACGAAACCTTCACCAATCGATGCAGCATAGTCGATTTACTTGGGACTTTAAAATATGGTGACCTTGACCTTGACCTAAGGTCGCTGATTAAGTACATCCTTATTTTGAATTGTTGCCGTGACCATGCTCCTAAACTACTAAACCGAATTTCGTGAAACCTTCACCAATAGACGTGACATGGTCGATATACTTGGGACTTTTGAGTATGGTTACCTTGGCCTTAGGTCAAGGTCATCAAAAAAGCACAAAACCATTTTTAAGACTTTTAACCACGCCCATACTACCCAATACCCAATACCCAATACAATTTCATGAAACCTTCACAAATCGACGTAACATGTTCGATATACGTGGGGCTTTGAATATCGTGACCTTGACCTTAAGTCAAGGTCACAAAAATACACAAAATCGTTTTCTTGCCTATTTGACACGCCCATGCTCCCAAAGTAACGAACCGAATTTGATGAAACATTCACCAATCGACGTGGAATGGGCGATATATTCTGGAGTTTAAATATGGTGACCTTGGCCGTCGGATAAGGTCATCAACAATGCATAACACACATTTTAATGGTTGTTGCGCCGCCCATGCTCCGAAAGTACGAAACCGAATTTCATGAAACCTGCGCCAATCGACGTGCCGTAGTCGATATACTTGGGACTTTTCAATATGGTGACCTCGGCCGTAGGTCAAGGTCATACAAAATGCATAAAACCCATTTTGATGGTTGTTGCGCCGCCCATACTCCGAAAGTACGGAACCGAATTTCATGAAGCCTTCCCCAATCGACGTGCCGTGGTTGATATACTTGGGACTTTTCAATATTATGACCTCGGCCTTAGGTCAAAGTCATAAAAAGTGTATAAAACTCATTTTAACGTTGTTGCGCCGCCCATACTATGAAAGTACGAAACCAAATTCCATGAAACCTTTCCAAGTCGACGTGACGTGGTCGATATACTTTCGGCTCTTGAATATGATGACCAAACGACCGAAATATAAACGTATTGCAGTACCATACATGGCATAAAATAGCAAATGCGGCACAGGCTAACACGACCACGCACCTAGAAGACAGCAGCAGATGCAAGGGAAATACGTTGACCTTGGGAGCCCATAAATAGTGAAACGATTTTGTGGATTTTGGTGACCTTGACCTAAGGTCAAGGTCACGATATTCAAAGACTCACGTATATCGAACACGTTACGTCAATTTGTGAAGGTTTCATGAAATTGTATTGGGTAGTTTCAGAGTATGGGCGTGGTTAAAAGTCTTAAAAATGGTTTTGTGCTTTTTTGATGACCTTGACCTAAGGCCAAGGTCACCATATTCAAAAGTCCCTAGTATATCGACCATGTCACGTCTATTGGTGAAGGTTTCACGAAATTCGGTTTAGTAGTTTAGGAGCATGGTCACGGCAACAATTCAAAATAAAGATGTACTTAATCAGCGACCTTAGGTCAAGGTCAAGGTCACCATATTTTAAAGTCCGAAGTAAATCGACTATGCTGCATCGATTGGTGAAGGCTTCGTTCAATTCGGTGCAGCGGTTTATGAGCATGGGCACGGCAACACTTTCAGAATGATTTCAAAATGGCCGCTCCAAGTTTGAGGGGTAATTTTATAGCTTTGCGTAATGGTAAGTGTCCCCATATTCAAAAGTCCCACATAATTCGACCCAACTGAATCGATTGGTGAAGGTTTGGTGGAATTTGGTTCGGTAGTTACTGAATATGGTCACGGCAACAGCCCAGGGCAACAGAGTAGACCCACCCGTGGCGCCCTCCCTGCGGCTACTAGCTAATCAGGGGAATTTGAAGGTAAGACAAATTCAAAGTATCTGGTAGCATCTGGCGCTATGAAAGCATGTTAAAATCTCTTTTGAATCGTAATTTCTGGGAAGATTGATTACTGAAATGTATGAGTAAGCCAGGGTATAGAGTATTTTTGTCGTGAAGTGTTGGGCATTTTTATATTTTCTTATCAGTTGGTTTGTCTCTGAGTGTGTGCTAAGGAGATGGAAACATTTATTGATAATTTCTGGTGGATAATAATGGTGCGACTGTTCCTTTTCATAACACTGCAATCATTGTAGGTAGGTAGGGTAAAACCCCGAACTCGGGCCACTGCCTAACTCGGGCCACCACCGCTTTCTAACCTCCTTGCCTCTGACAAAACTCCGATAGGCCTTATTAAATCAGTTTATGACGTCATTTGATCTATCTTCTGTCGTTTCAGGTTGGACCAACCAGAGCGTATGTACCAGACGACCAATCAGAGGATGGAACACTGGACAGGACCCTCTGCTGCGTTTTGGCGCGGATTAGGACGCGCTTTAACCTTGTGTAGTGGCGTTGTCTTGCGGTACGGTTTTAACTGGTGTTTTAGTAGTGGTGGGCATAGATGGATCGTTCAAAACGGTAAAGTTCTTCATTGCACGTTTTTAATGATTATTCTCGCTTGTGTGTTTGCACTTTTCATAGATATACCGCATTTTTGGTGGTGGCCCGAGTTGGGGGAATAATTGTCCATCGCCCAACTCAGGCCGGGTGGCCCGAGTTGGGAACAGCGCACATCTTCCCAGAAAAAATGCCACCCTAACTCGGGCCATTGGATTAATGTGGCTATTTCTTTGTTTTCGTCGACGCTATACCTGTGAGATGTTGAACATTGCGTGTTGATTGTGCACATATACATCTTATCGTATATCGCGACTTATCTAACGGAAGAGAGAGAGCGCTGACTTCGGGTCAACGCAGATGCACGAACCCGTGGCCCAATGGTCAACTGCAGGGGTGGCGCTATCGGGGGTGGGTCCAGAAATTTATATCTGTGGGGGGAACACGTTCTGGAGGGGCACCATCTTTTTCCGGAGGGACGCCATCCGCTGAAAACTCGCTCAGCGGAGACGGGTGTAGGGGAGGGGGTCCATTCAAGCGTTCTGGATGGGTGCCACATAGGTATCAGGGGTTTGGGGGAAAGGTAGAAAGTGCCCATAGTTTCCCCCTGGATCAGCCACTGGACGCCACCAAGAGGATAGGGAGACTCGCACCCTCCACGGCGTGGACGAGCGCCTTAGGCTTAGGCTAAAGTCCCAATATAAAAATCGAAGCCTTCATGCCCGCTCCGCGCCCCCCAGACACTGCATTCCTGACAGACGGATGTTATTTCCACCTTTTGATTATGATGGATCCTTTTCGTTATAGTGGATTCCTCTTCGAAATCCAGGAAGCCACTTCTGAGGTACGACACCTTTCCTGACAAAATTGGTGGAGCCGCCCGTAGTCAATTATCAAGTTGTATTATGTGTCGACCATAAAAAACGCGAATCAGCATTAATACGCACCGAGCTGAAGGTGATCTTCCCTTGTGTAGCTTCTGTACTGTACTTGCATTCAGGGGTGTTGCTTTATAGACTATTGAAGGGACAAATGCCCCTTAATGTTGGCCTTGCATCCTTGAATAATTTGAACTTTCAACATGAGATCCCACAATGTGTCCCCACTCCATCGATTAATCCATTTGGGTACGCACATTGCCTTCATGCATTGTGCCCTCTCCCTCCTCCAACCCACAATAACTTTCATAAATCCACAACCGTCTTACCATGTTCTGCTTAATCTATGTCCTTCATCATCCTCCCATTCCTACAGTGGTAATCATTGCCGATACACGAAGGAGACCCTGGCGGCAGCCCTGGCGGAATGCCGGGGCGGGTCGAGTGTCCGAACTGTTGCAAAGAAGTACGGCGTGCCGAGGGAAACAATCGGTAAACGTCTGAGAGGCGAAGTGTCGGATTACGTAGCAATCGGCAGACGACAATACCTTTCCATGAATGTAGAGCTAAAAATTAAGAGTTGGCTGCTGCAGTGTGCGGAAAGAGGATTTCCTGTAAGTAAAAAACTACTGCTGGACTCCGTAGCAAAGTTCATTGAGAAGCAAGGCATGGAAAGTAACTTCGTTGATAACAGGTGAGCATACACTATCTTTCAGTACAAGTCTTGCCATACACTGCGTTAAGTATCAACATACCGATATTTGCCCCTTCATTTTTTAAAGCAAGCTTATGGAAGGATGTCCAAAACCAGAGATGTAGAAACGTCTGAAAAAGTGTGTGTGTGGGGGAGGGAGGGGTCAATACCACTTTTGAAGTTGATTCTGAACATGCATCGTCATAGCATTGATGCTAAGCTTCATGAAAGCTTCCGGTGGATGAGCTGCTGTTGATATGAGAGCTGTTCGCGAAACGCGCGGAGAGCTTAGGGGCTTGCAAAGTGAAGATCTCAAAATGTATCATTTGATCTCGTGTATTTTTGTGGTGGGGGGTGTTAAGGAGGATCCTTCCCTTGGCTGCGCCTCTGGAGCGGAACCTACGGATATTTGAACGCAATGCTTGCATTTTTGACAGACCCGGTGGAAAATGGCTCAACGGGTTTCTTCGCCGCCATCCAACGATAAGTCTCAGAACTCCGGAGGGCATCACGAAGGGGAAAGCCGCAGTGACAAGGGGAGAGAATCGAGGCGTGGTTCGAAGAGCTCGAGCGCTTCATCTCCACGAACAACCTACACCGTGCGGTGGATGACCCGAGGCGAATTATGAACGCGGACGAAACCTCTATCCCGTTATGTCCAGGTACGTAAAACGGAACTTTCACACGTGCACCATTGTCGCATCCTCCAAATACCAATACTCATTCTAAAAAAGGCAAGCGTGTCTTGTGGAATCGCTAATCGTTGGAAAACATAATTGCATTGTAGTCTGAATAAACGTGATCACTAAATTGCGTGCATCAAAATGGTCTACATCGACATCAATAATATAAATGCAATTATAATTGTATCAAAATAAATCATGTCTTGCAGCTTCCGGGAAAGTCTTAAAGGGCTCATAAGGGGCCAAAAACGTGTACCGGGTCATACCTGGTAAAGAGAGAGACGCCGCCACTCTGCTGACGTGCTACAACGCGTCGGGGGAGAGGATGCCACCATGTCTGGTGCTCCCGGGAGTGCGGATCGCCGGCGAGCTGTCAAGAGCTGCACCTGAAGACTGGGCGCTAGCGTGCAGTCCTTCCGGTAAGGGCTAAGTGTTTGTAGCCTGTGGATAAGTATATTGATATGCTTGTACGAGTATATTCGTTTCAGACACATGGAATGCCGTGAATACGCAACGGATTGCGTATTGCGTGAACATTGCAACGGATAGTGCAAAATAAGTGCGATGAGTGAACACTATTACACGTCAAAATTGGCGAGCAGTGTGATATCGGTGAAGTAAAAACACTTTAAAAAGAAGTATTGCGTTTGACAATTAACTTGATGATGATGAACCTGATGATCTGATCGGATTCTGATCTCAAGAACCGTGATCTGATCGGATTTGATCTACCGTGATAGTTCGCAATATCTGTTCATCTGCGTTTTTACCATTTAATCCCTGCGTTTTCATATGCAAACCGTTTGCGTTCCAGGTTGGATGACAGCAAGGGTGTTTTATGAGTACCTGGCAAACTGCCTGGTACCGCACATCAGGAAAAATGGGATCGAGCTGCCCGTCATCCTGTTTGTAGATGGGCTCCGAGCCCATTTTTCCATGGATACATCTCGTCTCTGTGAAGCCGAGGGGATCGTGCTGTATGCTCTACCGCCGTACAGCACACACGTCCTGCAGCCCCTAGACGTGTCGGCTTTCAAGAGCCTGAAGAGCCATTGGACTCAGGTTAGGAAGGACAAAAATGGCAGATGGAAACTGTTACACTGAAGAAACATTACAAAGGGCATCATCAAAATGTATGGATTCAATACGTCGGGTCTCTGCCTTTTGTATTAAAAAAATATGTACTTTCTGTTTTCTCCCGGCTGTATAAATTGCAAACATTGCCAACGATGCCTTCGTTTCAGGTGTGTGCGGAGCGTCAGCTACAGCCGGCGCATTTTAATACGCCGGTCACCAGGGCCGAGATCGCCCCCTTGTTAGAAGTAGCTCTTGGACGGATTCGACCGGATGTCATCACGGCGGGCTTCCGGGCATGCGGACTCTGTCCACTCGACAAGAGGGCACCCGACTATGGGAAGCTAAGCCCATCTGGTAATATATATATATATATATATTTATCACGGGTGTATAAACGAAATGGGCAGATATGGAAGCTTCCATGCCAGCATATTTCAACGGCGCGCTAGCTTCACTAGAAGGGGGATGTGTCTGCCCTACATTCGCCCTAATTAGACATCAGCTGAAAATAATAGGCCTCCTCAGATCCATATTTCATAACACTGTTTTTATTTCTATGCTCATAATATGCACATTATATGTCCCTATTATATCATAGATGTTAAAACATACAACTTTGCATCCAGGTTTCGATAATCAGGAAGTTGCCAGCAGCATGGTAGTAATTCTGTTCAACTAGCTAACCGGTGTTTCGGTGACGAAACTTTAAATATTCTCGCTGCTTTTCTTCCGCAGGAACGATGGGAGACGATAGGACGAGTGGCCCTTCGTTTTCCCGGTTCGCGGCACCAGATGCCCCCGCCGCCTCGTCGGGGACCTCTGACGCGTCGCCCCACTGGGCATCGCCACTGCTGCCGCTTCCTCGTCGAGGACCGCCACCGCCGTCTCGTCAGTGACCGCCGCCGGCGCTGTCTCGTCAGGGACCGCCGCCGGCGCTGCCTCGTCAGGCACCGACGCCGGCGCCGTCTCGTCAGGGACCGCCGCCGGCGCTGCCTCGTCAGGCACCGACGCCGGCGCCGTCTCGTCAGGCACCGCCGCCGGCGCCGTCTCGTCAGAAACCGCCGCCGGCGCCGCCTCGTCGGGGACCTCCGCCACCGAGGCACCAGGGATCGTCGCCGCTTCCGCAGAAACAAGTGATGATCTCATTTTCATCGTCGATGAGTTCATCATCCCGAGCCTCGTTGGTGGGCCGGCCACGGCACCCCCATCAAAAAGGCCGGCACAGGAAGCCACCGTCGCCGCGGCATTTCAGGACGTACGCTTCCTTCCAGTCCCCCAACTTACACCTTCCAAACGACTCCGGAAAGAGCTCCTTCCGGCATGCGTGTCAAGTCCCCGGTGGCGGCAGTATCAGGAGGAATTGGAGGAAGCAAAGACAATGAAGAAGAGGAAGGGCAGGAAGGACAGCAACATTGCAGCGTTGCCATCGACATCCAAGAAGACGGACGACTGGACCTGCTTCCACTGCAGTGCATCATGGGAGGCAGAAGATGTCGCGGGCGATGCTCATGTCTGGATAAAGTGTGACTTTTGCGCGCGAACGACACATATTGAATGTGTCCCAGAGGACCATCTGGCCCTCTTTCCCGAGTTGGAGGATGGGGCCAAAGATGTCTTCTTTGTTTGTGATAGTTGCTGCAAGTAATGTGCACGTGTTAGGCTTCGCAAAAGCCTTCCCTTCTGTGGCAGGTGATGGGACGGGTCCCCGATCCGACTTCGTCTGCCGGATTAAGATGGGAGTAGACCCAGATGAAGGTGGGGATGGGTGCACTTTGTCGGGGATCTGATTCACGTTGTCTGCCGAGTGTGTGTGTGGGAGGAGGGGGAGGGTGGGGGTGGGGGGTACATATTAAGGTGGTTTTCTGTCGCAGCATATGGCTTCTTATATTTGTCAGATGGCCTCCTGTGTGTTTCTTTTCTTGTCTTTCCCGACACTACTGTTCATAAGAGCCATGGAGGGATTCAGTGGAGCATATCGGTCTGCGCCCCCCCCAAGTAGGGGTGGATCCAGAAATTTTGATCCAGGGTACTCGTTCTGAAGGGGCCCATTTTCTCTGGAGGGCGGCGAATGGTTGAACAACTCGTGTTGTAGGGGGAGGGTGCACTTGAGTGTTCTGAAGGGGCATCAATCCTGCAGAAGGGAGCGAATGATGAGTAGTGAATAGATGGACACAGTGTAAATTTACTCCATGATGAAAGCTGCAACCTATGCGATGCAAAAAGCATTCATATATTCAAAACTTCCATTGGTTTGATTTTTAGCAAATATGCTTTCATAAGATAAGGCATTAATTTTAATTAATTGTATGTTTGAGATGAAAAGTCAGCTACTATTATATTTTTTTTTGTATTTCCATTACTTAAATTGTCATTGAAGAACCAAAAATGACTGTATTCACCAATAAATAACGTGGCACGAGTTGGGCTGCAGAATATAGCAAAGTGGCCCGAGTTACACACGTGCACCTGGATATTGGCCCGAGTTAGGAAAGCGTGGTTTCTGTCGCTGAGTGTCCCCGGGGATCTTTTAATATTCTTCAAATTGGTTGACTATTCGTGTTGAAATCTTTTTTACAAAAGAAGATAACAGTCCGTAGAACCTAAGGTGAGCTTATTCACGCAGGTGGTCCGTACACCTTTCTTTCTGTGGCTAGTTTAAATCACAGCACATCGTTTCTGTAGAACGAAAGTGGCCCGAGTTTGGCGTTTTACCATACCTATCCAATATCCAAATATAGGGACAAAAATGGCATGACTATTAACACTAACACAAGATATTAATGCAACAATATTCTGTTACCTGTACATGTTATCTGTACACCTTTCTTTCTGTGGCTAGTTTAAATCACAGCACATCGTTTCTGTAGAACGAAAGTGGCCCGAGTTTGGCGTTTTACCCTACCTATCCAATATCCAAATATAGGGACAAAAATGGCATGACTATTGACACTAACACAAGATATTAATGCAACAGTATTCTGTTGGAAAACTTGTTGGTATTAGTGCAATTTCATGTAGCTACAAAGCATGTCTTTCATACATTTCATTGTGCTGTTGCAGCTCAGTTGGTAGTGTCAGACTCTGGATCACAAGGTTGTGGGTTGAAATCCCACAAACTATGACATCTACTGAGTGACATCTGTGTCTGCTCTTTATTACATTTAAATCTACACCTGTGACCAATCAGTGTGAGAGGCTGGTGACATTATATATCCCAGTAGTAGAATGCATTGTAAAAGATCTCAAGGCTCTTCCATTTGGGAGTCTAGATAATGCACAAAAAGTTGTTTGTAGTTGGCAAAAATGTAGCTTCCAAAATTAAAAAAGTTGTAATCTAGTATAGCTTAGCCTAACCTTCCATGCAAGAAAACATTATGCTGATAGAACTGTAAAATTTGCAAATAATTTTTGTCTTCAAAAGTGGCCAAATGAAAACAAAAATCTACTGCAATCTATAAAAAAAAAATTATTGTCAAGAAAAAACTTAAAGTTTGTTGTGAAAACTTCACCATTTTCCTTCATGATGTACAACAAAAGCCAGCTTAACCTAAACTAACCAAACCTAACCCTTTCATATGCTTCATTGGGGTAAATTGTGTGTAAAACTTGTCTTGTGATTACCTTGAACTGTAATAAGATCAAATTTGAAAAGAAAATGAGGGTTTTCTTCAAACAGTTCAGACTACTGAATAGTGTCCTAAAGTTACTTCACCATTAACTGTGTGGATGAAGGAAGAGGTTGCTTGGGAATAGTGAAAGATTGGAAGAAAATGAAGGATTGTCACTTAAGGATTAAAAAGCTGAATGCCTTTCACTTCAGTCACATGCATTTTACATTATTTGGCAGTCATGTGCATGATGACTGCCCATACATCATGTGGCAAAATGGTAAAGACCTAAGATGAGGATGAAATAGCACAACTACATTAACTGTGAATTTCCAGGCCACATGGTGAATTATTGTACACTGCTACTGAACATTGCAAGATTGGTCACTATTATTAGTTGCTCCAACCAGCTTGATGTCATCAGCAAGTTTGAATACCCTTTTCCTCAGCACTACCTCAATGCTATTCACAACTATGGTAAGGAGAAGTGGTCCTAGAACAGAGGCATGTGGCACTCCACTCAAGGCATCTGTCCATTCAGATAGACATCCATTTAACAACCATGTATTTCTACCTTAACCATGCTTCAGTCCAACCTGGAACTTTTCCATCAGTCCCATGCTGATCTAGTTGGTGAATTAGACACCTGTGTGAAACTTTATGAAAGTTTTGCACAAGTCCAAGTACAACACATCCATCCTGCTTTGATTGTGTACTTATCTAGTTACATACTTCATGCACTCCAATAGGTTAGCTATATAAGATCTCCAAGATCAAAATTCATGTTGAATATTCCTTAAATGTTTGTGCCTATCTAGATGAATGACCATTCTGTTTGAACAGTTTTTTTTAGTATCCTGCAAACTATTGAGGTTAAACTATTGCAGGTCATTTAGGCCTGCAATTTCCTACACACTTCTTACTTCCATTTTATATCTGAAATTGGTATTATTCATTTTGCCAGTCTTCATGTATTTTATAATATCTCATAGATAATTTAAAAAATGGCACCTAGGGAAACTGCTAAAGCTTGAGAACACTACTAAAATCCTCGGAGATATACCATCCAGGCCAGAACCTTTGTTAGGTTTTAAATTGGCAACTGTTTTTCTGCAGTAAAGACTCATGTGAATTGCTTGTTTAGAGTCCACATTATATCACAGCAATCAGCCACAATTTAAACATCTACCTCCAGTGACCCTAGACTACACTTTTTATTAGGCTTGCATTTGTAGAAGCTAAAAACCTCTTAGAAATCACTTGAACATCCTTGAGCTAGTTTAGGTTCAGCCAGTCCTTCAGGTGCCCTAACACAACAAACTATATTTATAGCAATTATATATACCACTAGATTTGCCTCATAGTTAAAATACTTTAGTTTCTTAAAGGCCTGGCTTTTTTACTCCAATATATGCTTTACTTCCTTGATCAGCCAATTAGTGTAATTATACGGGATTATAGTGTATTGTAGATACTTATAGGCTATATTACTGTATTACTGTAGATATATTACAGTAGATACTTGTAGGCTTACAAGCTTACAGTAACTAGACTTAGTACTAAGAGTAGAAAAAAAAAAAAACAACAACAAAAATGGAAGGAGACTGTGGGAATTGTAAGTGTGTGGGAATCATTGGGGACTTGAGTAAGAGGTTAGATATGTTAACGGGGGAGGTGGAGCGCTTGAAGTGTTTGGTGGCGGGACCCATCATGGGAGGTGCCAGCCAGGCAACTCGGGTGCCCGAGCGGAGGACTGATGGGAGTTCGGATGGCTTGGTCCGGGATGGTGGCAGTTGGAAGGTGGCAAGGCGCCATAGCACCCGACTGGCGCTAAGGAAGGTGGACATGGGCGTCCCAATTAAAAATAGGTTTGAGGCACTGGAGGAGAGGGAAGGTAATGATGAGAGGGACGGAGGTGGGGATGACCAGATGGCTGAAGATAGAGATGGAGAGAGAGAGGTTTTAGTCATAGGGGATTCCAGGGTTCGGTACATGGATCAAACATTTTGTAGCAAGAACCCCAGCAGACGGATGCGTGTTTGCTACCCGGGAGCGCAGGTGAAAGATGTTAGGGATAGGCTGGAGGGAGTAATGAGGGGAAGTGGAGAGGGTGCAACGGTAATTGTGCAGGTTGGAGTTAACAATGTAGGAAAAAATAATACAGAGGAAACAATGAAAGCCTATAGGGCTTTGATAGGTAGTTTAGCAGGAAGTAGGAAAAGAGGAGTGGTGACATCCATCCTCCCTATGGTCCATGCAAGCATGGAGTGGTATTCGAGGGCCATTGGGCTCAATACCAGGGTGGCCAACATTTGTAAGGAGCTTGGGGTGCAGTTCTTGGATTTGTGGGGGAGTTTTGGGGGAGGACGGAGATGTTTGCTTTCAATGGATTACATCTGAGCAAGAGAGGAGTGGAATTGCTCAGCAATAGGTATGAGGAGGCTCTCAACAGGAAACAGGGAAACTAGGCAGGACATGGGGGGATGTAGCTGATAAAGAGAGAAGCATAGCAAGCAATGGAAGGAATAATTTATCATGTTTTTATGTCAATGCCAGAAGTGTTAGGAACAAAATTGGGGAACTGCATGCATATATGTTGTCTGAACAGCTAGATTTGGTGTGCATAACAGAAGCATGGGTTAACGAAAGCATGTTTGGAGACAACTTGCAAGAATTTGAATTGACAGGCTACAACATGCATGCCTATCAAAGAGAGGCAAGGATAGGAGGTGGCATTCTCTTGTATGTTAGGCAAGTAATGAAATGTCATTCCATAGAGGATGGAGTACATAGTGCAGGAGTAGAATCTTTGTGGTTAGACATAATTCTGAAGAATGGAACAAAATTTAGGATTGGGGCATTCTATAGACCTCCAGACCAGAATGAAAACACTGACAGGCTGATGCAGGAAGAGATAAGTAGGAGAGTACAGGAGAGAACTATTTTGTTGGGGGATTTCAACATAGCAGGATTGGGAAACAAAACAATAGGTGTAAGCAAATCAGAAAGATGTTTCATGGCTTGTTTTGAGGACAATTTCTTCTTTCAAATGATACACGAGCCTACAAGGGAAAATAAAATATTAGATCTAGTGCTTACTAATGAGGAAAATTTTGTGCAAAATGTTAACGTAGGAGAGACCTTTGGTAATAGTGATCACAACATTATACGCTTCTCATTATATGTTGGAAGGGTAGCAACCAACAGAACATTGATTCCGAATTTTACAAAAGGAATTACAGTGAGTTCAGGAGCTTCCTAAGTGAAATTAATTGGGAAGTCATATTGAATGGCTTAGATGCTTGTGAAATGTGGACAATGATAAAAGATAAGCTATTTCAGGGTCAGGATAGGTTCATTCCCAGTAGGCAAATTAGATCAAACAGGGTTAAGCACCCTTCGTGGCTGACTAGGGAAGTTAAGCAATTACTGGACTCAAAGAAACAAGCATTCAAGAAACTAAAAGATACTAACTCTGGGTTAAACCTAGAATCATATAGAATAGCTAGAAATAAAGTTAGGAGGTGTATTAGAGCATCTAAAAGACTTGCTGAAATCAACTTTGCTCGAGAATGTTCAGCAGGTAATGCTAAGAGATTCTTTAGCTTCTATAAATTTAAGGCTAAAAAGTGTAGTGTAGGACCACTGGAGGTAGATGGGGAAATAGTGGTTGATGATTGCGACATTGTGGAATCCCTAAGCAAGCAATTCTCATCAGTATTCACTAAAGATAATTCTGGTACAATAGGAACATCTGTAGGCCATGCCATGGCAGGTGATATGCTGGAGGATCTTACAATAACTACAGAAGCCGTAGAGAAGCAGTTGCAGAATATAAAACCTAATAAAGCTTCCGGACCAGATGAAATATATGCTAGGATCTTAGTAGAGTGTGCTAAAGCTTTAGCAACTCCCCTAGGTATCATTTTCAGGCGATCTATGGAGTATTCAGAAGTACCTGAAGATTGGAGAAATGCAAGTGTAGTACCAATTTTCAAAAAGGGAAATAGGAAGAGTGTAGGAAACTACAGGCCAGTCAGTTTGACCTCATTAGTTTGCAAAGTACTAGAAAAGCTGGTTAAACAGAATGTTCAGATTCATCTTGATAGGCACAACCTTTTAAGGGATACTCAACATGGATTTCGATCTCAAAGGTCTTGTTTAACTAACCTATTGGAGTTCATTGAGTATGTTACCAAAGAAGTAGACAATGAAAGCAGGATGGATGTTGTGTACTTGGACTTTAGCAAAGCTTTTGATAAAGTTCCACATGGAAGGTTAATTCATCAATTACAACAACATGGGATTGTAGGAAAAGTTCTACATTGGATTGAAGCGTGGTTGCAGGGAAGGAAACAAAGGGTAGTATTGAATGGATGTAAATCTGGTTGGAAAGATGTTCTGAGTGGAGTGCCACAGGGCTCTGTTCTAGGGCCCCTCCTCTTTATCATCTTTGTGAACAACATTGAAGTAGGGCTGAGGAATAGAGTGTTCAAATTTGCTGATGACATCAAGCTGGTAGGAGTGGCTAACAGCAGAGAGCAATCTAGTAATATTCAACTAGATTTGGATGACCTAAAAGAGTGGGCTGATCAATGGCAGATGACTTTCAACTATGATAAGTGTAAGGTTATGCATATAGGGTCTGCAGGCGAGACATTCAGTTATAAAATGGGAGGGAGGGAACTGGATGTTATTGAAGAGGAAAGGGACTTAGGTGTGTTGGTCTCAAAAGACCTTAAAGCAGAAAAACAATGTATCTCAGCTAGAAATAGGGCACTCAGAATGCTGGGACTCATTAATAGAAGTGTGAAATATAAGAGCAGGGAAGTCATGAAAAAGCTGTACTTAGCATATGTGCGGCCCCACTTGGAGTACTCTGTACAAGCATGGAGCCCCTACCTAGAAAAGGATATAGATATGTTAGAAAGAGTCCAGCGCAAAGCCACTAGACTCGTCAGTGGATTAAGTAACTTAGAATATGGAGAAAGGCTTAATGCATTATATATGTACTCACTCAAGTATAGGAGATTAAGGGGAGACATGATTGAAATGTACAAAATTGTTAGAGGGCTAGATCAGGTCAATTTGAATGATGCTCTGCAGTTTAGAGTATCCCATAGGGGTCATCAATTCAGGTTAGACAAAATGAGGTGCAGGACAGTTAAACGACAACAGGTCTTCAGTCAAAGGGTTGTTGACCAATGGAATAGGCTGCCTGCTGATGCAGTGGGGAGTCCCTCATTGAATGTCTTTAAAAGTAGGGTGGATAATTTTTTTAGACAGGAAAATGTTGTTTTTGAATTCTAACTTGTGATGCATGGGATATTGAGTATTTTCACTAGCTATATAGGGTATAACATTATGCTAGTATTATGTTGTACTATATGGGGTGTACCTAGCAGTGGATTTGGCAACTTCCTTTGCGATGTCATACTGATGAGATTGGCTGTGGTGGCACAGGTGGAGGGATTGCATGCGTTTGGAATTGATAGGTGTGAACATGTACTTTCTAATATCTTCTAGACAGGCTTGACCCAGATGGGCCCTTGTGGCCCTTATTAAGCCTTAACACTTTATGACTTTATGACAGCCATGAAGACTGCTTTGCTTCTTTAGTCTAATCTGTCTACTTGGAACAAACCTTTTCTGACTATGAACCAGTTTCTTCTACTATTCTCCACCTTTCATAGACATCTAACCCTATTAATAAATGTTCCCAATTAACTTCATTCAGGAAAATATAAACTCATCATAAATACACTTAACAAAATTTGTATTCATTCCTGCACCTCCAACATCTAAGGAAAAGCATATGCTGCTGTGATCACCATTACCAAAGCTCTCCTAAATTCACATTTTGCACCAATTTTTTCTTGTTTGTAGGCACTTGATCCAACACTTCATTTCCCCTTTCATTTCCCATGTCTCATTTGAATAAAGACAATTTCCTACAAAACATGAAACTTCTTTCTGATATGCCTAGATGTCTAGTCTTGTCTCTCTCCCATGCCTGCTATGTTGGAATGTCCCAACAATGCAGTTCTCCCAGGCACTCTCCTACTGATCTCTTTCAACAACAAACTGTGCTTTCATTCTAATCTGGTGGCCCATGTAATGCCCCAATCCTTAATCGTGTTCCATTCATGAAATTCGAGCAAGCAGTTGTCAAGACCTGCCATGTCAGTTGGTGTCTGTTCTTCAGACCGGCCCTACTATTCATCCAGTGCTGATCAAAGCGCCAGCTCATGATAGGTCCTCTACTCCGATGATGGACAATGCCACATGGGTCATTGTCCTAGCTGTTTTGGAGTCACTCGTTTTACCTAAGGTCTCTGTATGACTTACACTACTGCATATATGACTGGTTGGTGGGGGTTCGGCGGACGTGGGGACAGGCTAAGCTCGTCTTCCACTGGGGGTAAAGACTCATCTAACTTTTTACCTGGGGACCACCCCTACACACTAGGACATCTGCCCCCCTCCCACACACTTGTTTGTTTGTTTGTTTATTGGTTGGTTCACGACACACTATGCACATCACGGCTAATGGCGCCACCCACACTGTTTCGCCGGTGGGCCGCGGGATTGGGAAATGTCCTGATTGGCGCTAGTGTCGAACCCGGGACCTTGGTACCCATAGCCCGACACCTTAACCACCCGGCCATCTCCACCCCCTCCCACACACGTAGCACCCGCTTCCCACTTGCACATCATTACTTGGTTTGGATGGGAACTGGGCGTCGACTTCCACCATCTTGTCAAGACCGTACATTCCAGCTCCCACTGCACTTGAAATTTCTCAGACCAGTCTGTGGAGGTTATAGATGGTTGCTTAAAAGTGGGCACCTGCTGGATGCTTGAGGGATCGGGCTTCTAAAAGCCACGACTATGTGCTACATGGGACTGTCTCAATGCTACTATGGGACTGTTGTGGCTTCTCCATGTGGTTCTGTTCATCTCAATGGGATATAGTTTTCTTCATGGGACAACCCAGGTTTTCCCCATGGGATATATGAGATCAGATGGAGAATAATTATCAATTCCATGGGAGTTTTCCCTAGGACCCATAGAGGAAATTCAAGGAAAGCCACTGGCTAGTAGGGGCGTGGATTTTCTGGGAGGTATTTCGAGGGAGGTCGACATTGGAGACAAATGTGCTTTTGCTCTATATGTGGAGCAAGAGAGCAATAGACGTTGAGAACATGAGAACAGTGGGCTACGTTGTCGGCCGTGTTTTACTACCCAGCGGCCTTGTATTGGTCGGCCCTTGCTCATGTTTATAAGAGCCAGCTGGTGCCCGGCGTTTGTTGACTGATGCACGACCGTTCCGCCAGTGTTGGCCACGCCGCTGTGGAGTTTGCACATCGTGAGGAGCCGGGCGGCCGCCAGTCATCGCTACCCGAGACTTGTGTTGTGCTCCGGCTGTCGACATGCCGTCCGACTTGGTCCCCTCGTCGTCGTGTCAGGGTGCCGACGCCGGCTCCAGTGAAGTCGAGCCACGGTCGCGGCCGGAGCAGCAGGCGGCCGAGATGGGCCTGGTCGACTGGATAGCTGGCTGGGTCGCCCCCAGCGACTGGACGCCGCTGCCCGTCGACCCCAACTACCACCACACCGATCTGCGCCTCTACAGGCGCGCCGACTACGTCGAGTTAAGTTTCAACCTGGCGGCCGGTTGTGTGGAGCACCGCGCGCGCTTCCAAGCGCGCGCCTCGGACGTGGTCGTCGCCAGCTTCCCCAAGTCTGGCACCACCTGGCTGGAGGAGATTGTGTGGAGGGTCGTGCACGGGAATACGACCGCCACAGGCGACGACGACACACCCCTCGAGTACAGAGTGCCCCTGATCGATGTGCCGTCGACGTCTCATATGCGGTTTCGATCCGTACATGAGCTAGAGTCGCCACGGCTGCTGAAAACCCATCTACCGTACAGCGTATTGCCCGGCGGTCTTCCCAGCAGCGGTGCGAAGCTGCTCTACGTCTCCAGAGATGCGCGCGACGTTTGCGTGTCTTACTACCACATGTGCCGCGTACTCAACCTCTTCAGCTACCGCGGCACGTTCCGGCAGTTCATGGAGTCGTTCATGCGCGACCAGGTGATGTACGGACCGTACCGGGAGCACGTGCGAGGCTACCTGGCGCATTCAGACACGGTGCTTTGCGTCACCTATGAGCAGATGCACAGCGACCGTCCCGCCGTGGTGAAGAAGGTGGCTGCCTTCCTGGGGAAGACGCTGACGGAGGCAGATGTCGAGGCCATTGTCCGCTACACCAGCTTCAGCGTGATGAGGGACAACCCCAGTACAAACTTCCGTCATTGGGAGGACTCCGGAATGGTTACTAAGGATAAGGAGGGCACGTTCATGCGGAAGGGCGTGGTTGGGGACTGGCAGAACTACTTCACCGAGGAAGAGAGTGAGGCCTTCGTGAAGTGGCTGAACGAGGAGCTGTGAGACGGTGGCGATCCGGGATGGAACTTTTTTTTTACGACGAATGAGGCTGACTGCTGGGTCAGATAGCGTCGCCAAATTCTCACGCACACTGGTGGCAGATGGACTCGATAATCCCGTCGTTTGTGGGATTCGAGCACATTGTCTTTTTTATCAAGAGTCCAACTTTCCATCGACTGAGCTACCGCGGCCTCCAGGTTGTTGGGTGTTGTTGACTTTGTTTCCAGGTTGTTGGGTGTAAAGGGGAGCGCTGATGCGGGTCGGGATCCCTCGGATGAACTTCGACACTGCCGCCGGGAAGGACGAGGTAATTTACCTGACCTGATATAGCCCAGCTTAACCTAACCTAACCTGATATAGCCTAGCCTAACCTAACCTAACCTTCGCTAATCTAATCTAACCTAACCTAACCTTCCATGGCGACAGGATCTCACCGCCAGGGGTCCTGCCGGCTCCTCCGGCGATATATTGAGGAACTATGTTCGGATTTCATGATCCTTGGGCGTAATTGAACTGTGAACGTTATGAACGCTCCATCCAAAGTCAGTTTTGGAGGTCGTGGTCGCTGGATGTAATGAACATTGGTCATTGTCAACGCACCATATCCAATATATTTTTGGGCTTTGTTTCGCTTTTTGGATATGTCCTCTTGACTTTGTGTGCCTTGGACGTCATGGACTTTGCTGGTAAATGAACCTTGGATGCTATGAATGCTCCCCGTAGCAAAACTTGGGGAAAGTAGTAGAATGCTAAACAAAACTGGATAAAATAACCAATGAAGCCTAGTGGTGAGCATGTCGCGATTTCCATCTCGCTGAATGGTGAGCAACTCGATCCTCCATGTCCCAGCCACACCGGAAGTCCCGCATTTTCAGTTGACGTCTCTGAGGCGAGCCAGATGGACATGACCTCCGGCATAACGCTCCGGCGTAGGCGAGTTCATCAAGCAAACAAGTGAGGCTAAAGTCCGAGCCCGGGCAGTCTCCGGCGGCGTTACGCGGCGCTCGTCTGGAGGACCGACACGTCATCTCAGGGGCGCCACTGCCGAATTTCTTGGATGGTCCCTTCGGATAAAAATCTGTTGAACGGGAGAGAGGTCCGAAGGGGTGCATTTCCTCAGAGGGTCTCCTTTGGCTGCAAAACACGCTCGGGGGGAGGGGGCGTACTCAAGCCTCCCCGGAGAGGTGTATTCTTCCATGGCGTTAAGGTATTGAAGATATCGCGGCAATTACAATATAACTCAGCTGCACCGTGTGCCGCTCGGAATCGAACGTGTTGGATAGCGACGTGGTGCTCTTTCCAGCCTTTTGCCAGCTGCTTATTGATCGTCTGAGTGCCGTTTCTGAAAGCATGCTTGCAGCTTGACAATCCTGCCGGAAGACTGGGATAACTGGTCGGAAAATGATGAGTGGGGGTGACTGGCTGTCGGTTTGTTCGGCTGGTACCGTTGATTTTGATATCGCTACGGGTGCTGGCAAGAACTGTGTGTCTTTGTTTGGCGTGTTGCGGACAACAATCGAACGCGTCAGATAGTATGATGGCTGTGCTCAGATGACACATGGTGAACGTCAGCGCAAGTTGTGCCGTCTCTGACTATGAGGGAACTCGACCATTATTATCATATTCGTCATCATCACCTTCACGACGGACGGTTCATTGTCATGCGATGGTGATGAGCCGAACTGGATGGCCGGCGGCAATAGTGACCATGTGAAACCTCCCACAGGACGTTTTGCCATTCCCAAACATCGAGATCATGTTTGCGGCGTGATTCGGGGTAGTGTTCTTACTGAGCGTAGTGCAGAGTGCGCAGTACCGTGTGGTACGCTGGTGTCGCGGCCGTGTGTGTCGCAGTACCGTGTGGTACGCTGGTGTCGCGGCCTTGTGTGTCGCAGTGCCGTGTGGTACGCTGGTGTCGCGGCTGTGTGTCGCAGTACCGTGTGGTACGCTGGTGTCGCGGCTGTGTGTCGCAGTACGCTGGTGTCGCGGCTGTGTCGCGGCTGTGTCGCAGTACCGTGTGGTACGCTGGTGTCGCGGCTGTGTGTCGCAGTGCCGTGTGGTACGCTGGTGTCGCGGCCGTGTGTGTCGCAGTACCGTGTGGTGCGCTGGTGTCGCGGCCGTGTGTGTCGCAGTGCCGTGTGGTACGCTGGTGTCGCGGCTGTGTGTGTCGCAGTACCGTGTGGTACGCTGGTGTCGCGGCTGTGTGTCGCAGTACCGTGTGGTACGCTGGTGTCGCGGCCTTGTGTGTCGCAGTGCCGTGTGGTACGCTGGTGTCGCGGCTGTGTGTCGCAGTACCGTGTGGTACGCTGGTGTCGCGGCTGTGTGTCGCAGTGCCGTGTGGTACGCTGGTGTCGCGGCCGTGTGTCGCAGTACCGTGTGGTACGCTGGTGTCGCGGCTGTGTGTGAGTACCGTGTGGTCGTCCACTGCGTGTTATGGTGTCGCGGCCGTGTGTCGCAGTACCGTGTGGTACGCTGGTGTCGCGGCTGTGTGTTGTCGCAGTACCGTGTGGTACGCTGGTGTCGCGGCTGTGTGTGTCGCAGTACCGTGTGGTACGCTGGTGTCGCGGCTGTGTGTGTCGCAGTACCGTGTGGTACGCTGGTGTCGCGGCTGTGTGTGTCGCAGTACCGTGTGGTACGCTGGTGTCGCGGCTGTGTGTGTGAGTACCTGGTGTCGCGGCTGTGTGTGTCGCAGTACCGTGTGGTACGCTGGTGTCGCGGCTGTGTGTCGCAGTACCGTGTGGTACGCTGGTGTCGCGGCTGTGTGTGTCGCAGTGCCGTGTGGTACGCTGGTGTCGCGGCCTTGTGTCGCAGTACCGTGTGGTACGCTGGTGTCGCGGCCGTGTGTGTCACTGCCTGTGTCGGGTGGCGCGTACTGTTGTACCACGCTCGACTACCCGACTGCTCGCCAGCGCACTATGGGAAAACTGGGATTTATCCGGAATAAACTCGAGAAACGTTTTCCTCGATGGCTTAACATTTTTAGCTGCAACTTCTACAAAAACGTACAGACACAGACAGACAGACTTTATTGAGGTCATCCACAATTGACTTGTGGCTATTACATCTCGTCAAAAAACAGCACAAAAGGTAAAAGAGGATCGAAAAGAATAAAAATAAAAATAAATAACATACAGCAAGTTGAGCAGTCAATCAGTCCGGCACGGGTGGCACGTCAAGTAGCTGCCCCCGTAGTTGGCGACCAAAGATGACACGGGAAGTCGCGTCAGCTCAGGTGGCAGTGAGTTTAACATGTGTGGCGCTCTGGAACTAAAACGTCTCTTCCCCATCTCGGTGCGGGACCGGGGGACATGCAGGTTGTGGTCTTGACGGGTGGGCCGGCCACAAATCTCCGCCATGGTGGTGAGATCATGAGCCAATGACTCTGGCTCACCATGAAGACGCACCTCGTGTGTGAGGCGAAGGGTATGATAACTGGCCAGGTTCTCCGCGCCGAGCCAGCCCAGCCTCCTCAGCAGATCTGAAACGTGGTCAAACTTTTTGCGGCCGAAAATTACCCTTGCCGAGTAGTTTTTTATGCGAGATAGGTTCTTTTTGACCCCGTTACCACACACAGAAATACAGTAGTGGACCTGCTAGAAGACCAGAGAATTGACCAGCGCGGAGATGACGGCAGGTGGACGGTGCCCCTTCAGATGCGATAGACCACCCAGAACTCTAAGACAACGCCAAGTTAATTCTGGGACGTGCGAGTCTCATCTGAGCAAGCGATCGAAAATAAGACCGATATTTTTGCATTCCGAAATGGTGGGTAGATCGTGATCGCGAAATTTCGCTGTGACATCCGGTAAGGCACGCACATTTTGTGGGCTGCCCAACATCATCAGCTGTGTCTTAGTTACGTTAATTTTACGTACGTAGTTTGTTAACTGACCTGTAAAACATGGAGTTGGATGTTCGCTTCAATGCAGCCGGTAGTAGTCAGCCAGCGGCCCGAGAAATCCCAAACGTGCAACTCGTCTGTCGTTGTATTGAACACAGCCGCAGCGGTATAGCGTCAGCGGAGAAACCACCGGCAACGCGCTGGGCATACGGTCGAAGGCGGCCCGAGGGAGGGGGCTGCTGCGCAGACCCGGTCTGACGCCGGGCCGAGGCCGACCGGCCGTGGGTCATGTGACCACAGACAGCTGCCGACCCGCCGCCACACGAGCGGGTCACGTGACGCCTCGTCACGCGCGCGGTCACGTCGCGTCAGCCGGCCCGGCGGCGCCTCCGCCGCCGCCGCAGCACTGCCAGCGGCCGGTATCGACATCACAGAACGTGCACGGCAACGGAACATCAGGGCGCAACAGCCACAGGCCAAACGGTACAGCTCTCATGGGACGGAGCATCCGTCCACGCGCTCCACATGTTACTCCAAGCGAACCGCTCCGTGCAACGCGAGGGAGACGCCAAAGCGAAGCGAAGTGTGCCCACGTCTGTGTTGTTGTTATTGGTTTTACGACACATCGTCCGTTGAGTCATATCGCATCGCCAATCTCTCACGCCGATTGGTCACGGGCGAAGAGTAGTGAGAGGCGAGACTCGAACAAACTCGTCCCACAACCTTTCGATTGTGAGACGAGCAACTTACCCCTAGGCTACTCGCCCCCACGTCAGTGTTCAGTTACAAACCGACCCAACGGTGATCGGTTCATACCCAGCGGCGCTGACAGACATGAAGGAACGAACTCAAAATCGGGCGCGACCCACGCCGCCGAGACACGTCTCGGCGGCTTGGTTGGAGGCAAGCTTGCATTGAAACTCGGCTTCTTTTCAAGCATCTATTATTCTTTGGGGCGGCGCATGCGAACGGCTGAGACGGGTCTTCACGGCCGCCGACGTATTCACAGGGCCCCTCGGTTGTGAGGTATACTCCCCCCCCTCACACGTCATGGGGCGCAGGCGACACAACGCCACAGCCGAGCCAGCCGGCGACCTAGCCGAGCGATCACGCTCGTCAACGGCAGAGTGCCGCAGCAGCTGACACGGACGCGACGGAACAATGAGACCGGCGGCAGCTGCACCGCCAGCTCAGCACAGCACCGCCAGCTCAGCACAGCACCGCCAGCTCAGCACAGCACCGCCAGCTCAGCACAGCACCGCCAGCTCAGCTCAGCACCGGCGACTTCAGTACAGTGGGGACGGCGACACAGGTGGGAGGATTGCGTGAGTATAGCGCCGGCGCGCCAGCCCGACGCGCCGCGCCTGACGGGTCCGACACGACGGCCGGCCTGTGGGCTGGCGCCGGCGCCCGAGCCCGACGCGCCGCGCCTGACGGGTCCGACACGACGGCCGGCCTGTGGGCTGGCGACGGCGCGTGACAACTGTGACGTGCAGCGGCCACTGTGGTGGCGCTGCGACGCCCGACAGTATCCGCGGCACAAAATGCGGCGCAACAGAACTGGTCTGCCCGCAGTCAGTCAACGACAAACTTAAACTGCCGAGTTAATTAACGCCCCGACGAGCAGTACGCAACAACCGCAACCCCGACGCAACAACCGCACTTAACCGAGCATGCGTGGATAATAACACAGACTATCCCCCCAAAAAAAATAAGTCAGCGCCTTCATTGCGGCTGGAAGCCTTAAAGACTGTCCAGCAAACAAACACATAAAACACAAACATGCCACGCGATAATTACACCAGCAACTGGCTGGTCGTGTCTGTACCTTTCCAGTTGGCATCGCCGTGCACGAATTGGTAGCAAAAATACGGTAGAAAGTATCATTGAGCATTGCTGCACATTAGGCCAGCCGTGGTGATAATAACGACACCCCATTACCAAGTGGATCATACAAAGCCGGCTACAGACTAGGGCTGGTCGGCAACGCGTGACTAGGAAGTTGTGCTGAAAGCCATAGCCAGTATCTACATAATCCGCCAGCCCTCGTTTACATCTTTGATTGCTACACAACCGTGTTGAACAGTGTTGTCAGTAACGCTGCTCCGGATCACATCCACCGAAGGCACTCCCGGCAAATGTCACAAATATGCATCACTAACACTGCGACAGGAAAACAAGCCACAGTAGTCCGATCACAACGAGAGGTAGATAGACACGGCAGCGATCCAGAGGAGCCCAGTCACCGCGAGAAGCAGACAGCAGCGGTCTAAGGAGTCCGCTCACAGCAGCGGTCTAAGATGTACTTCATGTACACAGCAGGACTTCATGGGAGTCTGACCACAGCGAGAGACAGACACAGCAGCAATCCAGAGGAGTCTGGTCACAGCAGGAGTCCAGAAGAGTCCAGTCACAACATGAGTCCAGAGGAGTCTGGTCACAGCAGGAGTCCAGAGGAGTCTGGTCACAGCATGAGTCCAGAGGAGTCTGGCCACAGCAGGAGTCCAGAAGAGTCCAGTCACAACATGAGTCCAGAGGAGTCTGGTCACAGCAGGAGTCCAGAGGTGTCTGGTCACATCAGGAGTCCAGAGGAGTCCAGTCACAACATGATCAGAGTCACAAAGTCCAGAGAAGTCGGTAGCAGGTGCCACATGAGTCCAGAGGAGTCTGGTCACAGCAGGAGTCCAGAGGAGTCTGGTCAGGAGTAGACAGCAGGAGTCCAGAAAGTCCAGTCACAACATGAGTCCAGAGGAGTCTGGTCACAGCAGGAGTCCAGAGGTGTCTGGTCACATCAGGAGTCCAGAGGAGTCCAGTCACAACATGAGTCCAGAGGAGTCCAGTCACAACATGAGTCCAGAGAAGTCTGGTCACAGCAGCAGTCCAGAGGAGTCTGGTCACAGCAGGAGTCCAGAGGAGTCTGGTCACATCAGGAGTCCAGAGGAGTCTGGCCACAGCAGGAGTCCAGAAGAGTCCAGTCACAACATGAGTCCAGAGGAGTCTGGTCACAGCAGGAGTCCAGAAGAGTCCAGTCACAACATGAGTCCAGAGGAGTCTGGTCACAGCAGGAGTCCAGAGGAGTCCAGTCACAGCGAGAGGCAGATATAGCATCGACCCAGGACAGTCCGGTCAGGACGAGAAATGATCCGTGCTCGGTTTGCTGTCGGCATACACAGATACCTGAGCAGGGAACATTTTCTTTGGAAATATGTGGAGCATACTAGCTAATGAGTACTGAATGACATTCTTTGCCACAAAATTTTGAACATCCTCTTGGTAGACGAGTGCTCAGGCAATCTGCATTCCCTGCTTAGAGCAGTGTTGTGCTTGTAACACCAGAACTGTCATGCACGTGCAGAACCATCATGAACAGTGAAAACCCCACACTGCATAATGCAATTCCCGATAATGTGACTATCTACAGTGCGGTTTGCTATACAATTGCCCCTTGAAACAAGACCAAATGGTAAGGAACATCCTATTGCTTTCTGAAGGCGTTGCCAAGAGGTTCAAGCAGTTTGAAGGACCACGTTCTGGCGATTTCCGACAGCGTGGTGCGCTCTCTTGGGCATCACGTCCCGACCGAAAGCTCGCTATTTGCATGCCGTGCGAGCGGCAGAATTCCACCATTACTGCAGCATAAGTGGTGCAGTGTGCGACACATCTGACTGCATCTCCCGCGAACAAGGCTGCCAAGGACGGGCTGCGGCTAAAATCCGAACTGTACTTTAACTATGCATGAGTTGTCATGACCACTAAAGCCTACACGATACAGTGGAAGGCGACTAACCTTCCTGGGACAGAAGCAGCATATGCCAGAGCCGCAGATGCAGACGTCAGAGAAGATGTCGAGAAGGATGAAGACGACTGGGACATATTTTCAGCATTCGCTATCTTCGGGTCAGGTTAGGGTAAGGAGAGAGAGAGCGCTGGCGACCCAGTGAGTAGGTTGTCCGCTTTACTCTTCCCTGCTTCACCCTCACCCGACCCGAAGATGGCGAATGTGGAAAATGTGTCCAAACCTTCCTCATCTCCGCCTGTATCTGCGGGTCTAGCATACACTACCTTTTCCTCATCAATGATGAGGAATGGTTTGGAAGGAATGGTTCATCTTATTTACCTTCCAGGGCTGAGCTATTATGGAAACTCATTAAGCACCATCTTGCCTTACATCGACTTGACGATCCACCAGCTCCTTAATTGCATTAAACTGAATTCCAATCGATTCAACCCCGGTCGAAAGGCTATTTGTGCGGCGCGTGTTGTTCGGCAGAGATCCTAGATACGATGGACGCGGACGGGACAGCTGGTGCTTCCCTCCAGCAGGTGGTGTCGGTCTTACGACACGCCGGACCTCGGGTCAGGTAGCAGCGCCAATCTCTCAGGCCGATCGGACGCGAGGCCAGTCGGACGAAGGGCAGCGGAGGCAGATGGACACTGAACCCACCACCTTTCGGTCTGGCGACGGGCACCATACCACTCCACCGGACTCTACATTATCTCCGCCGGGAACCTCCACCGCAGCTCCCACTCCCTCACCACCCTCCCCCTCTCCCGTCAGCGCTTCCTCTGCCGTTTGGTGGGTGCGGCGGCCCGCTTGCCGTTGGCGGCCGGGCTCGGGCTCGGGGTCGGGCTCCGGGTCGCTGTCGGCCGGACGGCGGCCAGACCGCGCCGCAGCTGGAGGGCACAGCAGCCGCCCACCTGCTGCAGCCAGTGCCAGCTGACCGGCCAGTCGAACTCGTTCGGCACCGTGCCGTTCACGTTCGCCTCGAAGTAGCTGAGCAACGGGAACCAGATGCGCTGCCGCTTCTCGTCGGCGCGCTTCCGCGTCTGTGCGGGCGGAGTGCGTTAGCGAAACGCCGTGCACTCCGGGCAGCGGCCGAGACAGCTCAGGGGACAGCCCAGAGGCAGCCAGCACCGGACAGCGAAACGCCGTGCACTCCGGGCAACGGCCGGGACAGCTCAGGGGACAGCCCAGAGGCAGCCAGCACCGGACACTCACCGATCTGACCATCTGAGCAGCACACAAGATGGGATACACCCGATACACATTTACTTTTTTTGGCTTCATTGTACGTCAGCTCTGTTGGATAACATTACACCTATGACAGCTTACTTACAAACAAGCGATACTATCATGCACGAAAAGCATAGATCTGGAGAAACCAGTAACAAAATAACTAGGAGCATATTTCATTTGAAATCCTGGGTCCACAAGGAACAAAAAACAACAGCCTTACGGTGTAGCATGTTGAAATCATCGCCAATCTACCTGCACTCGGACAACATTTACCTCAAATGATGGCCTATTGTTCAGTTAATATTGCAGTACGTCTGTCTTCCACTCTGCTACTGCTAAGCAGTAAACTTAACATGTCGGGAGGCTGTCATTATAACTTCGATGATACTTGAACACTAACCAACGATGTTAGATGCAAAATGCTAGATGCGGAGATGCTGGAAGGTGGTGGTGATGGTGGTGTCTGGCAATAGTGTTGGTGATGGTCGTGTCAGGTGTGGATGGTCGTGTCAGGTGGGGATGGTCGTGTCAGGTGGTGGTGGTGGTGTCAGGTGGTGGTGTTGGTGTCACGTGGTGGTGGTGGTGTCAGGTGGTGGTGGTGGTGTCAGGTGGCGGTGGTGTCAGGTAGTGTTAGGTGGTGGTAGTCGTGTCAGATGGTGGTGGTGGTGTAATATGGTAGTGGTAGTGTCAAATGATAGTGGTCATATCAGGTGGTGGTGGTCGTGTCAGATGGTGGTGGTGGTGTCAGGTAGTGGTGGTGCCAGGTGGCGGTGGTCGTGTCAGGTGATGATGGTGGTCTGTCAGATGGTGGTGGTGTCAGAGGTGGTGGTGGTGTGTAGGTGGTGGTGTAATATGGTAGTGGTAGTGTAAGATGGTGGTGGTGGTGTCAGATGATGGTGGTAGTGTCATATGGTGATGGTGGTGCCAGGTGGTGGTGGTCGTGTCGGGTAGTTCCAGGTGGTGGTGGTCGTGTCAGGTGGTGGTGGTGTCAGGTGGTGATGGTGGTGTCAGATGATGGTGGTAGTGTCATATGGTGATGGTGGTGTCAGGTGGTGGTTGTGGTGTCAGATGGTGGTGGTGGTGTCAGATGGTGGTGGTGGTGTCAGATGGTGGTGGTGGTGTCAGATGGTGGTGGTCGTGTCAGATGGGTGTGGTGGTGTCAGATGGTGGTGGTGGTGTCAGATGATGGTGGTCGTGTCAGATGGGTGTGGTGTCAGATGATAGTGGTCGTGTCAGATGGTGGTTGTGGTGTCAGATGGTGGTGGTCGTGTCAGATGATGGTGGTAGTGTCATATGGTGATGGTGGTGCCAGGTGGTGGTGGTCGTGTCGGGTAGTTCCAGGTGGTGGTGGTCGTGTCAGGTGGTGGTGGTGTCAGGTGGTGGTGGTGTCAGGTGGTGGTGGTGGTCGTGTCAGGTAGTTTCAGGTGGTGGTGGTCGTGTCAGGTGGTGGTGGTGTCAGGTGTCTATGATCGTGCCAGGTGGTGATGGCCGTGTCAGGTGGTGTCAGGTGGCGGTGTTGGTGTCAGGTGGTTGTGGTGGTGTCAGGTGACGGTGGTCGTGTCAGGTGGTGGTGGTGTCAGGTGTCTATGATCGTGCCAGGTGGTGATGGCCGTGTCAGGTGGTGTCAGGTGGTGGTGTTGGTGTCAGGTGGTGGTGGTGGTGTCAGGTGGCGGTGGTCGTGTCAGATGGTTCGCACAGCCGGTGCTCACCACCGCCGCGTCGCCCAGTTCACCTGGTTTGCCGCGTCCACCTGGTTGTTGGAGAGGGTGTGGTAGTACATGAAGAGTCGCGACGTGATGTAGAAGGCGATGAACACGTCGATCGAGTAGTGCTCGTGCGCCGAGAGGATGAAGAACACGCCGAACACGTTCAGCAGCCAGGTGAACGTGTGCAGGAAGTAGATCCTGCGCGGCGTGTCTGTCGACGTGGCCGCCGACGGCGGAAGTCAACGCTAGCCGAGACACTCGGCGTACACGCGTCGGCAGACGACCACATGACTAATGATGTGGCCACTGGTCGAGCGTACACGCGTCGGCAGACGACCACATGACTAATGATGTGGTCACTGACGTACACGCGTCGGCAGAGACAATGACTAATGCTGTGACCACTGGTCGAGCGTACACGCGTCGGCAGACGACCACATGACTAATGATGTGGCCACTGGTCGAGCGTACACGCGTCGGCAGACGACCACATGACTAATGATGTGGCCACTGGTCGAGCGTACACGCGTCGGCAGACGACCACATGACTAATGATGTGGCCACTGGTCAAGCGTACACGCGTCGGCAGACGACCATATGACTAATGATGTGGTCACTGGTCGAGCGTACACGCGTCGGCAGACGACCACATGACTAATGATGTGGCCACTGGTCGAGCGTACACGCGTCGGCAGACGACCATATGACTAATGATGTGGCCACTGGTCAAGCGTACACGCGTCGGCAGACGACCATATGACTAATGATGTGGTCACTGGTCGAGCGTACACGCGTCGGCAGACGACCACATGACTAATGATGTGGCCACTGGTCGAGCGTACACGCGTCGGCAGACGACCATATGACTAATTATGTGGCCACTGGTCAAGCGTACACGCGTCGGCAGACGACCACATGACTAATGATGTGGCCACTGGTCGAGCGTACACGCGTCGGCAGACGACCACATGACTAATGATGTGGCCACTGGTCGAGCGTACACGCGTCGGCAGACGACCACATGACTAATGATGTGGCCACTGGTCGAGCGTACACGCGTCGGCAGACGACCACATGACTAATGATGTGGCCACTGGTCGAGCGTACACGCGTCGGCAGACGACCACATGACTAATGATGTGGCCACTGGTCGAGCGTACACGCGTCGGCAGACGACCACATGACTAATGATGTGGCCACTGGTCGAGCGTACACGCGTCGGCAGACGACCACATGACTAATGATGTGGCCACTGGTCAAGCGTACACGCATCGTCCTGAGTAGTAATTGAGATTGATGGGCGCGACGACCACATCATTGGTCATATTGCGGCCGTATCTCTTGAAATATTACTGAGCTATTAAGGCAACTTCAGCAATGACGTAACAGGGGCTTCTTTGATATTAGTTCCTCGAATCCTACTTCTGGAAAAAGGTGAACAGATGTCATAAACAGTTGCAGTCTTATCATCGAGCGCGCCAGCGCATAGTTTTTGGTGAGCTTAATACCCCTGTGTGGTACAGAGCTGGTGTACCGCTGTGTGGCACTGTGTGATAGGAGTACCACTGTGTGCCACTGTGTGATAGGAGTACCACTGTGTGGCACTGTGTGATCAGAGTACCACTGTGTGGTACTGTGTGATCAGGGTACCACTGTGTGGTACTGTGTGATCAGAGTACCACTGTGTGGTACTGTGTGATCAGAGTACCACTGTGTGGTACTGTGTGATCAGAGTACCACTGTGTGGCACTGTGATCAGGGTACCACTGTGTGGTACTGTGTGATCAGAGTACCACTGTGTGGTACTGTGTGATCAGAGTACCACTGTGTGGCACTGTGTGATCAGAGTACCACTGTGTGGTACTGTGTGATCAGGGTACCACTGTGTGGTACTGTGTGATAGGTGTACCACTGTGTGGTACTGTGTGATCAGAGTATCACTGTGTGGTACCGTGTGATCAGAGTACCACTGTGTGGTACTGTGTGATCAGAGTACCACTGTGTGGTATTGTGTGATCAGAGTACCACTGTGTAGCACTGTGTGATCAGAGTACCACTGTGTGGCACTGTGTGATCAGAGTACCACTGTGTGGTACTGTGTGAGCAGAGTACCACTGTGTGGTACTGTGTGAGCAGAGTACCACTGTGTGGTACTGTGTGATCAGAGTACCACTGTGTGGTACTGTGTGATAGGTGTACCACTGTGCGGTACTGTGTGATAGGAGTACCACTGTGTGGTACTGTGTGATCAGAGTACCACTGTGTGGTACTGTGTGAGCAGAGTACCACACAGTGGGCTCTGGTCGCTGGCATGGTGCGCTTGGTACAGCGATTCTTAACCATCCCTGGGTCACTTCGCCTTCCAGGTGAATCATGCCTCATCTATCATCCACTTCCCGCTAAGATGAGCAGGACACTGCATACATACACACATGGTTTCATGTTCACACGCCCTCACGTCACGCGTCTTCATCCATTCAACCTGACACTACAAATTTCCACAGGGGAACTTCCCCCATGTAAAATATCGCCCTGATGCACCACAGTACCGGCGAGGGCACTTGGGTATCTTTCACGATGTAGCGACTCAATATAGTGTGGAGATCATCTACAGCTGAATGTAGCTGGAGCTGTACTTTGGACTGCCGGTGAACGATGCGGCCGCTAGTCTGCCTAGTACCCAAGTGAGGCGAGATACAGCCGAAGCGCGGACACTCGCACTGGTACTTACACTCCGTGATGAAAAAGTTGAGCATTGTGAGCGCCACCGTGTGTCCGGAGAACATGTAGTCGCCACACGTGCGCACGCCCTGGATGCTGAGGCCGGCGTTGTGCCAGATAGTGTACGCCTGCCTCAGCTTGTCGTACACGTCGCCGTACGACTGCCCGCGAGCAGCACTCTGTCAGACATTGTACTGGCAGCAGCTGCTGGCCAGCTGTTGGTCAGCTGCTGGCCAGCTGTTGGTCAACTGTTGGTCAGCTGTTGGTCAGCTGCTGGCCAGCTGCTGGCCAGCTGTTGGTCAACTGTTGGTCAACTGTTGGTCAGCTGTTGGTCAGCTGTTGGTCAGCTGTTGGTCAGCTGTTGGTCACCTGCTGGCCAGCTGCTGGTCAACTGTTGGTCAGTTGCTGGCCAGCTGTTGGTCAGCTGCTGGTCAGCTGTTGGTCAGCAGCTGGTCAGCTGCTGGCCAGCTGCTGGTTGGCTGGGGAACACCGGTCCGCACTGGGCTGATAAACACCGCGTACAGGACGCAGCCAGGGGCCATCGTCAGGAGTCACTCCTGACGATGGCCCCTGGCCGAAACGAGTAATACAGTATAATCCTGAACATTACTTTTGATGTAAACTCAGCACTTCCTGGTATATTGAAGGCCGTATATTTCTTCTCACGCAATGTCTAAAACCCAGTAGTATCTACGAGCCATTCTTCGTTATCTTACGCCCTTACCCTTGTAAGGAATTATCTGGTGGACTTCCATTGTGAATCCAGAAAGATGCTCAGTAAAGGTCTGTGTTTGGGTACATACTGCGCATTTTCCTATTGTCACCGATCATTCCCACCAGCGCGGCACACTCATTGTGTCACCTCAGACACCTCGGTGGCACGAAACGACACGTGGAGCGATACCTAGAGCAACGCATGTCTTATAGCGACCTGATATTAGAAGTGAAAACAATGGAAATAACGTCAAACACATGGGCTTAACTTCACACAAGCGACCGAATATGGCAATTGTAGCCGGCGGCATTTGATCACAATAGAATATGGAAGAAAACAGCACCATCTGGTGATGTGTGCTGATGGGAGGCAACGGAGTCTGATTCAATAATTACGCTTCACATAGTTGGTCAAACGATTATTCAATACGAACAATGAAAAAAGGACGCTTCTGGAGTCGATAAATGCTTGCAGGAGAGCGAACTGCACCGCACTCCTGATGAGATACCTGCGCCCGCGCTGCGGGAAGAGCACCGTGCTACCTACCCGTGGAGCACACTGGAGGTGGGCTCCTGGCACCGACAGCGACGTGATCAGCATGGTGACACAGCGCAGTAGGTAGACGGTGCCGCACAGCGAGTTGAAGCGACGAATCAGAATGAACCTGCGGCATAGGGCGACAGCGGTTGTCCGGTGTGGGCGTCACCAGTCACACTCGTATCAGTTGTCCGGTGTTGGGTCACCACGGCCACACCCGTGTCAGTTGTCCGGTGTTGGGTCACCACGGCCACACCCGTGTCAGTTGTCCGGTGTTGGGTCACCACGGCCACAGCCGTGTCAGTTGTCCGGTGTTGGGTCACCACGGCCACAGCCGTGTCGTGCTGAAACGTACGCCGCTCACTGCTCACTGCCGTGGCAGGCAACACGTGCAGAGCATGCGTGTGCCAACTGTGACACTATCTGTCTGACCCGTGCCTGTACAACCGTGCGAGTTCAGGCCTGCACCCGTACAACCGCGCGAGTTTTGGTCTGCACCTAGTCCTGACCTGTGCCTGTGCGGCCGTGCAGTTCTGACCTGTGTTTGTGCAGCAGCAGCACACTCAGCCAGATGCCCAGCAGGGTGGTTCCGATCAGCTCGCAGATGCCGAACGCCCACGGGATGTGCGGGATGTTGTCTGTCGGCGACGGCCATGCTACTGTCAGCACCGGCGGTGGGCACCAGCAGCCCCCATTGCGGCGGGCACCAGCAGCCCCCACTGCGGGGGGCACCAGCAGCTCCCACTGCGGCGGGCACCAGGACCGGCGACGGGCACCAGACCATACCACTGTAGCTGGCACCAGACCATACCACTGTAGCTGGCACCAGACCCTACCACTGTAGCTGGCACCAGATCCTACCACTGTAGCTGGCACCAGACCATACCAATGTAGCTGGCACCAGACCATACCACTGTAGCTGGCACCAGACCCTACCACTGTAGCTGGCACCAGACCCTACCACTGTAGCTGGCACCAGACCATACCACTGTAGCTGGCACCAGACCCTACCACTGTAGCTGGCACCAGACCCTACCACTGTAGCTGGCACCCTACCACTGTAGCTGGCACCAGACCATACCACTGTAGCTGGCACCAGACCCTACCACTGTAGCTGGCACCAGACCCTACCACTGTAGCTGGCACCAGACCCTACCACTGTAGCTGGCACCAGACCCTACCACTGTAGCTGGCACCAGACCCTACCACTGTAGCTGGCACCAGACCCTACCACTGTAGCTGGCACCAGACCCTACCACTGTAGCTGGCACCAGACCCTACCACTGTAGCTGGCACCAGACCCTACCACTGTAGCTGGCACCAGACCATACCACTGTAGCTGGCACCAGACCATACCACTGTAGCTGGCACCAGACCATACCACTGTAGCTGGCACCAGACCCTACCACTGTAGCTGGCACCAGACCATACCACTGTAGCTGGCACCAGACCATACCACTGTAGCTGGCACCAGACCATACCACTACCACTGTAGCTGGCACCAGACCATACCACTGTAGCTGGCACCAGACCATACCACTGTAGCTGGCACCAGACCATACCACTGTAGCTGGCACCAGACCATACCACTGTAGCTGGCACCAGACCATACCACTGTAGCTGGCACCAGACCATACCACTGTAGCTGGCACCAGACCCTACCACTGTAGCTGGCACCAGACCATACCACTGTAGCTGGCACCAGACCATACCACTGTAGCTGGCACCAGACCATACCACTGTAGCTGGCACCAGACCATACCACTGTAGCTGGCACCAGACCAAATATCACCAGACCTACCACTGTAGCTGGCACCAGACCATACCACTGTAGCTGGCACCAGACCATACCACTGTAGCTGGCACCAGACCATACCACTGTAGCTGGCACCAGACCCTACACTATAGCTGGCACCAGACCATACCACTGTAGCTGGCACCAGACCCTACCACTGTAGCTGGCACCAGACCATACCACTGTAGCTGGCACCAGACCATACCACTGTAGCTGGCACCAGACCATACCACTGTAGCTGGCACCAGACCCTACCACTGTAGCTGGCACCAGACCATACCACTGTAGCTGGCACCAGACCATACCACTGTAGCTGGCACCAGACCATACCACTGTAGCTGGCACCAGACCATACCACTGTAGCTGGCACCAGACCCACCACTGTACTCTACCACTGTAGCTGGCACCAGACCATACCACTGTAGCTGGCACCAGACCATACCACTGTAGCTGGCACCAGACCATACCACTGTAGCTGGCACCAGACCATACCACTGTAGCTGGCACCAGACCATACCACTGTAGCTGGCACCAGACCATACCACTGTAGCTGGCACCAGACCATACCACTGTAGCTGGCACCAGATCCTACCACTGTAGCTGGCACCAGACCATACCTACCACTGTAGCTGGCACCAGACCATACCACTGTAGCTGGCACCAGACCATACCACTGTAGCTGGCACCAGACCCTACCACTGTAGCTGGCACCAGACCATACCACTGTAGCTGGCACCAGACCATACCACTGTAGCTGGCACCAGACCATACCACTGTAGCTGGCACCAGACCATACCACTGTAGCTGGCACCAGACCATACCACTGTAGCTGGCACCAGACCCTACCACTGTAGCTGGCACCAGACCATACCACTGTAGCTGGCACCAGACCATACCACTGTAGCTGGCACCAGACCATACCACTGTAGCTGGCACCAGACCCTACCACTGTAGCTGGCACCAGACCCTACCACTGTAGCTGGCACCAGACCATACCACTGTAGCTGGCACCAGACCATACCACTGTAGCTGGCACCAGACCATACCACTGTAGCTGGCACCAGACCCTACCACTGTAGCTGGCACCAGACCCTACCACTGTAGCTGGCACCAGACCATACCACTGTAGCTGGCACCAGACCATACCACTGTAGCTGGCACCAGACCCTACCACTGTAGCTGGCACCAGACCATACCACTGTAGCTGGCACCAGACCATACCACTACTGTAGCTGGCACCAGACCATACCACTGTAGCTGGCACCAGACCATACCACTGTAGCTGGCACCAGACCCTACCACTGTAGCTGGCACCAGACCATACCACTGTAGCTGGCACCAGACCATACCACTGTAGCTGGCACCAGACCCTACCACTGTAGCTGGCACCAGACCCTACCACTGTAGCTGGCACCAGACCATACCACTGTAGCTGGCACCAGACCCTACCACTGTAGCTGGCACCAGACCATACCACTGTAGCTGGCACCAGACCCTACCACTGTAGCTGGCACCAGACCAACTTAGCTGGCACCAGACCCTACCACTGTAGCTGGCACCAGACCATACCACTACCACTGTAGCTGGCACCAGACCCTACCACTGTAGCTGGCACCAGACCCTACCACTGTAGCTGGCACCAGACCCTACCACTGTAGCTGGCACCAGACCCTACCACTGTAGCTGGCACCAGACCCTACCACTGTAGCTGGCACCAGACCATACCACTGTAGCTGGCACCAGACCACTTAGCTGGCACCAGACCCTACCACTGTAGCTGGCACCAGACCCTACCACTGTAGCTGGCACCAGACCATACCACTGTAGCTGGCACCAGACCATACCACTGTAGCTGGCACCAGACCATACCACTGTAGCTGGCACCAGACCCTACCACTGTAGCTGGCACCAGACCATACCACTGTAGCTGGCACCAGACCATACCACTGTAGCTGGCACCAGACCATACCACTGTAGCTGGCACCAGACCATACCACTAGACCACTGTAGCTGGCACCAGACCATACCACTGTAGCTGGCACCAGACCATACCACTGTAGCTGGCACCAGACCATACCACTGTAGCTGGCACCAGACCATACCACTGTAGCTGGCACCAGACCATACCACTGTAGCTGGCACCAGACCATACCACTGTAGCTGGCACCAGACCATACCACTGTAGCTGGCACCAGACCATGTAGCTGGCACCAGACCATACCACTGTAGCTGGCACCAGACCCTACCACTGTAGCTGGCACCAGACCCTACCACTGTAGCTGGCACCAGACCATACCACTGTAGCTGGCACCAGACCATACCACTGTAGCTGGCACCAGACCCTACCACTGTAGCTGGCACCAGACCCTACCACTGTAGCTGGCACCAGACCCTACCACTGTAGCTGGCACCAGACCCTACCACTGTAGCTGGCACCAGACCCTACCACTGTAGCTGGCACCAGACCCTACCACTGTAGCTGGCACCAGACCCTACCACTGTAGCTGGCACCAGACCCTACCACTACCACTGTAGCTGGCACCAGACCATACCACTGTAGCTGGCACCAGACCATACCACTGTAGCTGGCACCAGACCCTACCACTGTAGCTGGCACCAGACCCTACCACTGTAGCTGGCACCAGACCCTACCACTGTAGCTGGCACCAGACCATACCACTGTAGCTGGCACCAGACCCTACCACTGTAGCTGGCACCAGACCATACCACTGTAGCTGGCACCAGACCATACCACTGTAGCTGGCACCAGACCATACCACTGTAGCTGGCACCAGACCCTACCACTGTAGCTGGCACCAGACCATACCACTGTAGCTGGCACCAGACCATACCACTGTAGCTGGCACCAGACCCTACCACTGTAGCTGGCACCAGACCATACCACTGTAGCTGGCACCAGACCATACCACTGTAGCTGGCACCAGACCATACCACTGTAGCTGGCACCAGACCCTACCACTGTAGCTGGCACCAGACCCTACCACTGTAGCTGGCACCAGACCCTACCACTGTAGCTGGCACCAGACCCTACCACTGTAGCTGGCACCAGACCCTACCACTGTAGCTGGCACCAGACCCTACCACTGTAGCTGGCACCAGACCCTACCACTGTAGCTGGCACCAGACCCTACCACTGTAGCTGGCACCAGACCATACCACTGTAGCTGGCACCAGACCTAACCACTGTAGCTGGCACCAGACCATACCACTGTAGCTGGCACCAGACCATACCACTGTAGCTGGCACCAGACCATGTAGCTGGCACCAGACCAACCATGAGCTGGCACCAGACCATACCACTGTGCTGGCACCAGACCCCCTACCACTGTAGCTGGCACCAGACCCTACCACTGTAGCTGGCACCAGACCCTACCACTGTAGCTGGCACCAGACCCTACCACTGTAGCTGGCACCAGACCCTACCACTGTAGCTGGCACCAGACCCTACCACTGTAGCTGGCACCAGACCCTACCACTGTAGCTGGCACCAGACCCTACCACTGTAGCTGGCACCAGACCCTACCACTGTAGCTGGCACCAGACCATACCACTGTAGCTGGCACCAGACCCTACCACTGTAGCTGGCACCAGACCATACCACTGTAGCTGGCACCAGACCATACCACTGTAGCTGGCACCATGGCCTACCACTGTAGCTGGCACCATGGCCTACCACTGTAGCTGGCACCATGGCCTACCACTACAGCTGGCACCAGGACCTACCACTACAGCTTGCACCAGGAACAGTGGCAGATAATATGGTTGGGTAGTGAGTAGGAATAAGTGCTGTATTGGAGGAAACAAGTGGGATATATAGAAGGAAACAACAGGCTATATGTTGGAGGAAACTGTATGGAAGAGAGAAGGAAACGCGAAGGTATGTTGGAGGCAACAGTGAGGTAGATAATGTAAACAGCAATCTTTGTTGGAGACAACAGTGAAGAAGATGAACGAAATGGCGGGTTGCATTAGACAAATAGTGGGATAGATGGAGTAAATATCAGGCTACATTGCAGACAATAGTGGAGTTAGTTAGTTAGTTATTAGGGCTTTAGGGCGCATGGACTACATTGGCCATGTAGCGCCCACAGACAATAGTGGAGCAAATAGAGTAAATATCAGGCTGCATTACAGAAAGTAGTGGGATAGATGGACTAAATATCAGGGTGCATTGCAGAAAATAGTCGGGTAGATGGAGCAAATATCACGGTGCATTGCAGAAAATAGTGGGGTAGGTGGAGTAAATCTTAGGCTGCATTGCATAAAAATCGTGGGCTCGATGGAGTACCCAGAGTAGACACGGAGAAGCTCCCCGGGGGAGCAGTCGAGTGGAAGGAGGCGTCTCAACAGCGGCCCTGGGTAGGGCGCGTCCAGACCACAGTCGAGGGGAAGGAGGCGTCTCAACAGCGGCCCTGGGTAGGGCGCGGCCAGACCACAGTCGAGGGGAAGGAGGCGTCTCAACAGCGGCCCTGGGTATGGCGCGTCCAGACCACAGTCGAGGGGAAGGAGGCGTCTCAACAGCGGCCCTGGGTAGGGCGCGTCCAGACCACAGTCGAGGGGAAGGAGGCGTCTCAACAGCGGCCCTGGGTAGGGCGCGTCCAGACCACAGTCGAGGGGAAGGAGGCGTCTCAACAGCGGCCCTGGGTATGGCGCGTCCAGACCACAGTCGAGGGGAAGGAGGCGTCTCAACAGCGGCCCTGGGTAACCAAGGGGGGAGGCGCCAACAGCCACAGTCGACGGAGGAAGGGGGCGTCTCAACAGCGGCCCTGGGTATGGCGCGTCCAGACCACAGTCGAGGGAAGGAGGCGTCTCAACAGCGGCCCTGGGTAGGACGCGTCCAGACCACAGTCGAGGGGAAGGAGGCGTCTCAACAGCGGCCCTGGGTATGGCGCGTCCAGACCACAGTCGAGGGGAAGGAGGCGTCTCAACAGCGGCCCTGGGTATGGCGCGTCCAGACCACAGTCGAGGAGGAAGGAGGCGTCTCAACAGCGGCCCTGGGTATGGCGCGTCCAGACCACAGTCGAGGGGAAGGAGGCGTCTCAACAGCGGCCCTGGGTATGGCGCGTCCAGACCACAGTCGAGGGGAAGGAGGCGTCTCAACAGCGGCCCTGGGTAGGGCGCGTCCAGACCACAGTCGAGGGGAAGGAGGCGTCTCAACAGCGGCCCTGGGTATGGCGCGTCCAGACCACAGTCGAGGGGAAGGAGGCGTCTCAACAGCGGCCCTGGGTATGGGCGCGTCCAGACCACAGTCGAGGGAAGGAGGCGTCTCAACAGCGGCCCTGGGTAGGGCGCGTCCAGACCACAGTCGAGGAGGAAGGAGGCGTCTCAACAGCGGCCCTGGGTATGGCGCGTCCAGACCACAGTCGAGGGGAAGGAGGCGTCTCAACAGCGGCCCTGGGTATGGCGCGTCCAGACCACAGTCGAGGGGAAGGAGGCGTCTCAACAGCGGCCCTGGGTATGGCGCGTCCAGACCACAGTCGAGGGGAAGGAGGCGTCTCAACAGCGGCCCTGGGTAGGGCGCGGCCAGACCACAGTCGAGGGGAAGGAGGCGTCTCAACAGCGGCCCTGGGTATGGCGCGTCCAGACCACAGTCGAGGGGAAGGAGGCGTCTCAACAGCGGCCCTGGGTATGGCGCGTCCAGACCACAGTCGAGGGGAAGGAGGCGTCTCAACAGCGGCCCTGGGTATGGCGCGTCCAGACCACAGTCGAGGGGAAGGAGGCGTCTCAACAGCGGCCCTGGGTAGGGCGCGTCCAGACCACAGTCGAGGGGAAGGAGGCGTCTCAACAGCGGCCCTGGGTATGGCGCGTCCAGACCACAGTCGAGGGGAAGGAGGCGTCTCAACAGCGGCCCTGGGTATGGCGCGTCCAGACCACAGTCGAGGGGAAGGAGGCGTCTCAACAGCGGCCCTGGGTATGGGCGCGTCCAGACCACAGTCGAGGGGAAGGAGGCGTCTCAACAGCGGCCCTGGGTATGGCGCGTCCAGACCACAGTCGAGGGGAAGGAGGCGTCTCAACAGCGGCCCTGGGTATGGCGCGTCCAGACCACAGTCGAGGGGAAGGAGGCGTCTCAACAGCGGCCCTGGGTATGGCGCGTCCAGACCACAGTCGAGGGAAGGAGGCGTCTCAACAGCGGCCCTGGGTAGGGCGCGTCCAGACCACAGTCGAGGGAAGGAGGCGTCTCAACAGCGGCCCTGGGTAGGGCGCGTCCAGACCACAGTCGAGGGGAAGGAGGCGTCTCAACAGCGGCCCTGGGTAGGGCGCGTCCAGACCACAGTCGAGGGAAGGAGGCGTCTCAACAGCGGCCCTGGGTATGGCGCGTCCAGACCACAGTCGAGGGGAAGGAGGCGTCTCAACAGCGGCCCTGGGTAGGGCGCGTCCAGACCACAGTCGAGGGGAAGGAGGCGTCTCAACAGCGGCCCTGGGTATGGCGCGTCCAGACCACAGTCGAGGGGAAGGAGGCGTCTCAACAGCGGCCCTGGGTAGGGCGCGTCCAGACCACAGTCGACGGAGGACAGGGGGCGTCTCAACAGCGGCCCTGGGTATGGCGCGTCCAGACCACAGTCGAGGGGAAGGAGGCGTCTCAACAGCGGCCCTGGGTAGGGCGCGTCCAGACCACAGTCGACGGAGGACAGGGGGCGTCTCAACAGCGGCCCTGGGTAGGGCGCGTCCAGACCACAGTCGAGGAAGGAGGCGTCTCAACAGCGGCCCTGGGAGCGCAGACCACAGTCGAGGAAGGAGGCGTCTCAACAGCGGCCCTGGGTATGGCGCGCCAGACCACAGTCGAGGGGAAGGAGGCGTCTCAACAGCGGCCCTGGGTATGGCGCGTCCAGACCACAGTCGAGGGAAGGAGGCGTCTCAACAGCGGCCCTGGGTATGGCGCGTCCAGACCACAGTCGAGGGAAGGAGGCGTCTCAACAGCGGCCCTGGGTATGGCGCGGCCAGACCACAGTCGAGGAGAAGGGGCGTCTCAACAGCGGCCCTGGGTATGGCGCGTCCAGACCACAGTCGAGGGAAGGAGGCGTCTCAACAGCGGCCCTGGGTATGGCGCGGCCAGACCACAGTCGAGGGGAAGGAGGCGTCTCAACAGCGGCCCTGGGTATGGCGCGTCCAGACCACAGTCGAGGGGAAGGAGGCGTCTCAACAGCGGCCCTGGGTATGGCGCGTCCAGACCACAGTCGAGGGGAAGGAGGCGTCTCAACAGCGGCCCTGGGTAGGGCGCGTCCAGACCACAGTCGAGGGAAGGAGGCGTCTCAACAGCGGCCCTGGGTATGGCGCGTCCAGACCACAGTCGAGGGGAAGGAGGCGTCTCAACAGCGGCCCTGGGTATGGCGCGTCCAGACCACAGTCGAGGGGAAGGAGGCGTCTCAACAGCGGCCCTGGGTATGGCGCGGCCAGACCACAGTCGAGGGAAGGAGGCGTCTCAACAGCGGCCCTGGGTATGGCGCGTCCAGACCACAGTCGAGGGAAGGAGGCGTCTCAACAGCGGCCCTGGGTATGGCGCGTCCAGACCACAGTCGAGGGAAGGAGGCGTCTCAACAGCGGCCCTGGGTATGGCGCGGCCAGACCACAGTCGAGGGGAAGGAAGCGTCTCAACAGCGGCCCTGGGTAGGACGCGTCCAGACCACAGTCGAGGGGAAGAAGGCGTCTCAACAGCGGCCCTGGGTATGGCGCGGCCAGACCACAGTCGAGGGGAAGGAAGCGTCTCAACAGCGGCCCTGGGTATGGCGCGTCCAGACCACAGTCGAGGGGAAGGAGGCGTCTCAACAGCGGCCCTGGGTATGGCGCGGCCAGACCACAGTCGAGGGGAAGGAAGCGTCTCAACAGCGGCCCTGGGTATGGCGCGGCCAGACCACAGTCGAGGGGCGGTGACACTTGCCAAGGAAGATGTCCGGCAGCGGCGGGTACTTCTTCATGTCGGGCACGCGGTCGTGCACGATCACCATGACGAAGCTGGTGATCCAGGTCACCAGCAGCAGGTACACCATGGACAGCACCGCCTTGAAGTGCTCCGGCCGCAGCGCGGTGGCGTACCCGAGCAGCGCCCGCTCCCTGAGGTCACGGGTCAACGGGTCACAGGTCAGGCAGGACGGTCACCGGCGTGCCCAGGCGAAAGCTGCGGAATCATCGGGGTAACCCGATGACCCCACAGAAACACTCATGACTACAAAGAGACACTCTGTCTCTGCGGGCCTGTCCAACGGTGATACAATACATAAGAAGGGCTAGTAGTGTCAATAGCATAGTACCAATGGTGCTGGTATGCCAATAACGTAGTGCCAATAGTGCTGGTAGTGTCAATAGTGCTGGTAGTTCCAATGGTGCTGGTGGTACCAATAGTGCTGGTAGTGCCAACAACATTAAATAATCCAGGTGTATTATTGTACACCACAATACTTACGAATGATCAGAGTGGACAAGACTGGACATAGAGGGCGATGTTAAGTGCACGTCGCCACAACACTCACCACTCTGTACGGAGGACGAGATGGCCAACGACATTCCAACAAAATAGAACACAATACAAATCAGAACAACTCAGCGCGAGAACATTCACGATCGACGTCAGCGTTGGCGAACCGCAATGGGCATGCGCTGCACATCAGGCCCGAGTTTGTCCCACCACCTAGTGCGCGTCTTGGCATCTCCACTGAGTTCTTGCACCAAATCTGGCTGCTCATGAACCTGCTTTATTAGCATACATTGGTGCCTGAACTGATATTGCAGTCCCGCACAATTGGCCTGAAACTCGTCTCCCACATTTTCATACAAAATTGGCCGACTACCGCCAGGCCACCGCCATGGCTTGGGCCCTTCACTAGCGTCTGATTTCATCTGCCCTTACCTGACGTGACCCGGACCCTCCACCAGCCCCAGGTTCCGCCTACCCTCAAGTTCTCTCCCTACCTGACCTAGCATCTGAACCTCTCGAACGTCTCCGAACATGACTCACCTCTTTAATGTGCTCTCCTGACCTTATCAAGCAGCATTATCTGACATGTCCCATTGACATTACCCAACATCATCCCTATAACAAGCTTCCCTCACTTCACACAACCTAGCTTCTCTTGCATGATCAGATCTAACTCAGCATGACCTCCAACTCAGGGTGGGATGCTTGTCCCACCCTGCCCTGAGTTAGCCTTACGTGTCAAGCATGTCCTTCCTCCCATCACTACCTGTCTGGCAAGTCTTCCCAACTTAGCACAGCCATATTTCCCTAGCATGTTTTCCAAACCGGCCCCAGAATACCATATCTAGCATGCCCTGCTGACCTAGCTAGCACCACCTCCCTGACCCGACCTAGCCCCACCTTTCAGGTGCCTCCTCCACGGCCTCACTGTCGCTGGAGTCGGCTGCTGGACAGCGGCGCTGTCTCAGGGGCGACCCCAGGCACGGAGCCGCGCCCGCCTGCTGGCCGTGGGCCGCCTGCAGCTGCTGCAGCCGCAGCCACAATCGCTTGATGTCGCCCAGCACCTGGCGGCGGCGAGAGGAACTATCGTCATACCTGACGGCGGCCAGTGGAACTATGGTCACACCTGTTGGCGGCCAGTGGAACTGTCATGACATCGGACACCAGCCAACAGAACTGTCATGACATCTGGTGGTGGCCAGTGGAACTAGTACCAGACCTGGCGGCGGCCAGTAGAACTATTATCACACCTGACGGCGGCCAGTGGAACTATTATCACACCTGACGCTGTCCAGTGGAACTATTATCACACCTGTTAGCGGCCGGCGGAACTATTATCACACCTGACGGAGGCCAGTGGAACTCTTATGACACCTGACGGCGGGCAGTGGAACTATGATCACACCTGTTGGCGGCCGGCGGAACTATCATCACACCTGACGGCGGCCAGTGGAACTCACACCGCCGGCGGATAACATAACCATCATAAATCTATACCCGGGATTACAATCATTCGCATGACGGTGACCGGATTACCATTATCACAGTTGGTGGTAAACAGAACCACCACACTGAATGCCGTGATGACCCGCAGGATCGTGTGAAGCCAGATGGCAAAGGGTGTAAGTTGCCAAAAGTCGTGATACACAAACACTATATGATTGGCCATGACCTAGGAGATTCGAGGAAGCACAAGTGACAAAATGATAAATAATGTTGTTGAAGGGGCTGGCGTGTTGCAGCTTCATCCGGTATTTACGAGCGACCCAGCCGACTTTTAGGCGCACGACCTTGGTTTGTGGGTGCATGTGAGCCCACAATGAGACCCAACACCACCCGTACCAACGGTACACCCCTGTCAGATGACACGTGAGCCCACAATGAGACCCAACACCACCCCTACCAACGGTACACCCCTGTCAGATGACACGTGAGCCCACAATGAGACCCAACACCACCCCTGCCAGCGGTACACCCCTGTCAGATGACACGTGAGCCCACAATGAGACCCAACACCACCCCTGCCAGCGGTACACCCCTGTCAGATGACACGTGAGCCCACAATGAGACCCAACACCACCCCTGCCAGCGGTACACCCCTGTCAGATGACACGTGAGCCCACAATGAGACCCAACACCACCCCTGCCAGCGGTACACCCCCTGTCAGATGACACGTGAGCCCACAATGAGACCCAACACCACCCCTGCCAGCGGTACACCCCTGTCAGATGACACGTGAGCCCACAATGAGACCCAACACCACCCCTGCCAGCGGTACACCCCTGTCAGATGACACGTGAGCCCACAATGAGACCCAACACCACCCCCTGCCAGCGGTACACCCCTGTCAGATGACACGTGAGCCCACAATGAGACCCAACACCACCCCTGCCAGCGGTACACCCCTGACAGGAGCCCACAATGAGACCCAACACCACCCCTGGTCCCCCTGTCAGATGACACGTGAGCCCACAATGAGACCCAACACCACCCCTGCCAGCGGTACACCCCTGTCAGATGACCCCCAACAGCGGTACACCCCTGTCAGATGACACGTGAGCCCACAATGAGACCCAACACCACCCCTGCCAGCGGTACACCCCTGTCAGATGACACGTGAGCCCACAATGAGACCCAACACCACCCCTGCCAGCGGTACACCCCTGTCAGATGACACGTGAGCCCACAATGAGACCCAACACCACCCCTGCCAGCGGTACACCCCTGTCAGATGACACGTGAGCCCACAATGAGACCCAACACCACCCCTGCCAGCGGTACACCCCTGTCAGATGACACGTGAGCCCACAATGAGACCCAACACCACCCCTGCCAGCGGTACACTCCTTGCCAGCGGTAGAGATGACACCGCAGAGATGAGACATCGATGATGTTGCGATTTGCGTTGCCAGATGACCTTTGAGACATATCAATGTGCGGATTCAGTTTAAGTCGATTGACATGACTGGACAGTGATAAATTGTTCGCGATATAGGGGGGAATATACCACTTACTGGGCAATTAATCGACATTCTTCTCAAAGGAGCATCGTCATCGCTGTTCTTGATGCGTGTTTGCGAAGTTCTCCCAAATTAGGTACCTTTCAAAACACGCAAAACGGGAACAGTCATATGTACACAATTATTTCCACTGGATTTGTAGTACTTAACAAGATTAAAAATAACATTACTTCCATGACGATTTCGACATCCTACTGCAATCATTTCCACATCCCACACCTAACGAGAAATCAATATTTTAACACTGTAGCTGGAGAGAGCACTTTAAGATGTCACCGCACAACCATACTGCGCCAACGTCTCACCGAGTACCAACAGCTTGGTGAAAATCAACTACCAAAACATCTACCACAATCAACTACCAAAACAACCACCACACAACTACCAAAACAGCCACCACACAACACTAACAGACAACATCCTTGTGGCTGACACTGACGTAATAATGAAATGTGCAGGCAAAAGTTAGCTATTGTAATTTAGGGGCACATCGACTGCAAAGGTCACATAGCGCCCTGTGCAGACAAAAAGCCACCTTGCTATGATGGAAGATGCATTCATGGCAGCTTTCTGGTGATCAACATATAACACAATATGATGAGCATGTTGGCGCCCCATGACGCACTGTAATTACGTATGCCAATATGTATTGTAATTAGGTATGCCAATATGTATTGTAATTAGGTATGTAATATGCATTGTAATTAGGTATGCCAATATGCACTGTAATTAGATATGCCAATATGTATTGTAATTAGGTATGCCAATATGCATTGTAATTAGGGATGCCAATATGCATGTTTTACTTACCAACTTGTGTATCAACAAACCCACATGCATTGTAATTGTGTATGCCAATATGCATTGTAATTAGGCATGCCAATATGTATTGTAATTAGATATGCCAATATGTCTTGTAATTGTGTATGCCAATATCCATTGTAATTAGGTATGCCAATATGTATTGTAATTAGGTATGCCAATATGTATTGTAATTAGGTATGCCAAAATACCTTGTAATTAGGTATGCCAATATACATTGTGGGAAAAATTGGAAAGGTTCAAATCTTACTTGAAGGAAACTCAGATTAGACATGTCCCCCAAAAGCAAAGACGCAAAAGAAGGGTAGGAAAGCCAGCATGGCTTACACCAGACGTGATAAAAGCAATTAAGGCTAAGAAAACTGCATTTAGAGTTTTTAAAGAAGCCACAAATGTCGTTAATCTAAAGGCGTATCGAAAAGCAAAAAAAAAAGCCAAACAAAAGAACTGGATTTAGCTAGAAACTGTAATGGGGACAGTAAAAAGTTCTTTAGTTTCTACAAGCTGAGTAAAGTTTCTAGCACAATTGGTGCACTGGAAGTAAACGGGACTACATTGGGTGAGGATAGTGAGATGGTTGAGGAGCTGAGCAAGCAGTTCAAATCAGTGTTTACATTGGAAGATATGACCAATCTGCCGACCATACACCATAGTTCAGTGACATGGGATCTGACAAATGATGTTGATTTCATTGATAGTGATGTTGTTTACAATCATATCAGGAAAATAAAGCAAAATAAGGCAGCAGAACCTGATGAAATTTATGCTAGGGTGTTGCGGGAAACTGAAAAGGAACTGGCATTTCCACTTAGTATAATATTTTGTAGATCAGTTTCACATAATGAAATTCCAACCGATTGGAAAAGGGCAAATGTAGTTCCTATTTTCAAGAAAGGAGAAAGAGGGAAAGTTGAAAACTATAGGACAATAAGTCTCACATCCCTAGTATGCAAGGTACTCGAATCAATTATCAAGGATATAATAGTTATTTATCTGGAAGGTAGCAGATTGATTCAAAATACTCAACATGGGTTTAGAAAAGGACGATCGTGTCTCACAAACCTCTTGGACTTTTTGAACTTCGCCACAGAACAATTTGATCAGGGAAATCAGGTTGATGTAGCATATCTTGACTTTTGTAAGGCCTTTGACAAGGTACCCCATAAACGGTTAATGATACAGCTTCAGTCCCATGGTATTGCAGGTAGCATCTTAAAATGGATAGAGCTGTGGCTTTCAGATAGACAGCAAAGAGTGATGCTAAATGGTACAAAGTCATCATGGCGAAATGTTCTTAGTGGAGTCCCCCAGGGGTCAGTACTAGGGCCATTACTGTTCATTATATTTGTGAATAACATTGAAAGTGGCCTAAGCAGTAAAGTTTTGAAATTTGCGGATGATTTGAAGGTCTTTAGGGCAATAACAGGTCAGGATGAGCATATCTCGCTGCAAAAAGACTTAGACGAACTTGTGAAGTGGTCCGAAGAATGGTAAATGAAATTTAACTTTGACAAGTGCAAAATCATGCATGTAGGTAAGCAGCATATGAAGGCTCCATACTTGATGGGTGGCCAAGTGCTATCAGTGACTCAACAGGAGAAGGATTTAGGTGTTATTCTAAACACAAAACTGGGGGCATCAGAACAGACCAAGGAAGCCAGGAAGAAGGCACTGAGAATGCTCGGGGCAATAAATAGGAATGTATCATACAGAAGTGAGGAAGTGATCAGGAAGCTTTACTGTGCATACGTCAGGCCACATTTGGAATACTGCATCCAAGCTTGGTCTCCTAGCTATGAAAAAGATTGTTGGCTTTTGGAGAGAGTACAAAAGAGGGCTACAAAAATGGTTAATGGCATAAGCAACCTGGCATATGAGGAAAGATTGAAGAAATTGAATATGTTTTCACTTAGATATAGAAGGCTGAGAGGAGATTTCATCGAGGTCTTTAAATTTGTCAATGGTCTGGAGAGGGGATACCTTGGGGAAATGTTTGAATTTAACAGAAATGATGCAATTAGAGGTCATAAATTCAAAATTAAAGTTAACCACAGCAGAACAAGGTTCAGGCAAACTTTCTTCACCAACAGGGTAGTGGAACACTGGAACCAGCTGCCAGAAAACATCGTCAGTAGCAGCACATTGAACATCTTTAAAAACAGCATAGGCAATCATTATAAGAACATAGGGCTTGCTTTTCAGTATTACAGGGAGGGCTTATTGACAGATTTGGTGGGCAACTGGTTCAGTGTACAGAGTGCAACCAAGAAGGGCCCTTGTGGCTCATAGTTGCACTAATCTTTTATGTCTTTATGTCTTTATGTATTGTAATTAGGTATGCCAATATGCATTGTAATTAGGTATGCCAATATGCATGTTATTATAATGCCAATATGCCAATGTGTAATTAGGTATGTCTGTATGCATCAACAAATTGATTTCGGAAATGCAATTGTATATTATAGATACTTAGAAGTTTGATTATTTGAGCTACATGGCGAGCCGACTGAGAGGTCAATTGGCGTCCAATATACTTAGAAGTCTTTTAATCTTCTATGCCCGTGGCAATACACACATCTTCAAGGTGGACCGAGTCCATCAATAAGCCGATCATGACACAATGAAGGGAGGAGGGGAACAACCCTTTTCTGCATGAAAGACATGAAATTGTACCCGATCGTACTAAAAAGGGACAGCTCATTGGCTAGTCCGGATGCAAAAGACCGAATAGATGCTCAATGGGAAAGTGAATGAATTGATTGAATTGGCACCAGTGAAAATAACTTTTGCTTGGGTTGAGCCAAACATTTTCTGCTTGCAGAATCCACTGCCATCAGCTCTAAGTTGGGTAAAAACCATGCCTGCACATCTAAAAGACTAGAAACTAGACCTGCCATATCAAACCGAAACTGAACCGACAGCGTACTCGATATTTATTCCTGACGCTTTCGTGCATGAACGGGAACAGAAGCAAAGCTGCTGGCATTCAGTAGGTTAGCCAACAGCATCCAGTTGAAAACTCAGCTTGAACCGAGACACCCAGATGATAAAAAAAATAAGTATGAGTAGTAAACAAAAAAAAAACCGGAAATGGAGGCAAAATCAATTCATTTTTTTTCAAAAGACAACTTTGTATTCTGGCACTGCGATTATCAGGACGACAGAGAAGAAGACTTTAATGTTCGGGAGCGCACTTGGCAAGACGTTGCAGTTCCGAACTCGAGCTCCAATCCCACCAGTGCAGAAGGGCTCCGACATATACGGCTAAGTGCTGGCCATCCATGCCTTCTGCGGCCGAGACGTCACCGGAAGGACATCTAGTGGTAACACATCGGGTTTCATCTGGTACGTCCGAAGGGGAGAGCAACCCAAATATTACGACCCTCGCTGAGGGTCCTTGTTCGAATGGATCGGTATGCTACCTGACCCTGGGGCCTGGTCAATGTCTAACCTGAACCAGAATTCAGCATCTGACTTTGTTCTGGAGTCTGGTCAGTGCCTGACCTTGACCAGAAGTCCTGTCACCATCTAATCTTGACCAGAGGTCAGTGTCTGGCCTGTTCCTGGAGGCTGGCCACCATCCGACACTGACCCAGAGTCCGAACTTGACCAGGAGCCGAGACTTGACCCGACCGGTGTCTGACCTTGACTAGGAGCCGGGACTTGACCAGACCGGTGTCGGACCTCCACCAGGAGCCGGGACTTGACCCGACCGGTGTCTGACCTTGACCAGGAGCCTGGACTTGACCCAACCGGTGTCTGACCTTGACCAGGAGCCGGACCCTGAGCCGGGCTGCGGCTGACCTTGACCCGGCCGTTGGTCTGACCTTGATCTGGAGCGGCGCGCTCTTGAGGTCGTGCTCGGTCAGCATCAGCAGGGCGGCGCCGTCGATCCGGTGCGTGTCGCACAGCAGCGGCGTGTACTGTGAGAAGCCGGCCTCCTCCAGCCAGCAGCGCACGCCGGCCACGTCCCAGCCGGCCACGTCCGGCTGCCACATCCTGCTGACAGGGTCCCAGCTGCCACACCCTGAACCACACAGGGTCCCAGCCGGCCACGTCCGGCTGCCACATCCTGCTGACAGGGTCCCAGCTGCCACATCCTGAACCACACAGGGTCCCAGCTGCCACATCCTGAACCACACAGAGTCCCAGCTGCCACATCCTGAACCACACAGGGTCCCAGCTGCCACATCTTGAACCACACAGTGTCCCATCTGCCACACCCTGTCACACACAGTGTCCCAGCTGACACACCCTGCCACACAGTGTCCCAGCTGACACACCCTGCCACACAATGTCCCAGCTGGCACACCCTGCCAAACACACAGTGTCCCAGCTGCCACACCCTGCCACACAGTGTCCCAGCTGACCACCCTGCCACACAGTGTCCCAGCTGCCACATCCTGAACCACACAGGGTCCCAGCTGCCACACCCTGAACCACAGTGTCCCAGCTGCCACATCCTGAACCACACAGGGTCCCAGCTGACACACCCTGCCACACAGTGTCCCAGCTGCCACACCCTGCCACACAGAGTCCCAGCTGACACACCCTGAACCACACAGAGTCCCAGCTGACACACCCTGCCACACAGAGTCCCAGCTGACACACCCTGCCACACAGTGTCCCAGCTGACACACCCTGCCACACAGGGTCCCAGCTGCCACACCCTGCCACACAGTGTCCCAGCTGACACACCCTGCCACACAGTGTCCCAGCTGCCACACCCTGCCACACAGTGTCCCAGCTGACCACCATGCCACACAGTGTCCCAGCTGACACACCCTGCCACACAGTGTCCCAGCTGACACACCCTGCCACACAGTGTCCCAGCTGACCACCCTGCCACACAGTGTCCCAGCTGACCACCCTGCCACATCCTGCCACAGGGTCACAGCTGACACACCCTGCCACACAGTGTCCCAGCTGACCACCCTGCCACACAATGTCCCAGCTGACACACCCTGCCAAACACACAGTGTCCCAGCTGCCACACCCTGCCACACAGTGTCCCAGCTGACCACCCTGCCACACAGTGTCCCAGCTGACCACCCTGCCACACAATGTCCCAGCTGACACACCCTGCCAAACACACAGTGTCCCAGCTGCCACACCCTGCCACACAGTGTCCCAGCTGACCACCCTGCCACACAGTGTCCCAGCTGACACACCCTGCCATACAGTGTCCCAGCTGACCACCCTGCCACACAGTGTCCCAGCTGACCACCCTGCCACACCTCCACAGGGTCCCAGCTGACACACCCTGACCACACAGTGTCCCAGCTGACACACCCTGCCACACAATGTCCCAGCTGACACACCCTGCCAAACACACAGTGTCCCAGCTGCCACACCCTGCCACACAGTGTCCCAGCTGACCACCCTGCCACACAGTGTCCCAGCTGACCACCCTGCCACATCCTGCCACAGGGTCACAGCTGACACACCCTGCCACACAGTGTCCCAGCTGACACACCCTGCCACACAGTGTCCCAGCTGCCACACCCTGCCACACAGTGTCCCAGCTGACCACCCTGCCACACAGTCCCAGCTGCCACCCTGCCACACAGTGTCCCAGCTGACACACCCTGCCACACAGGGTCCCAGCTGACACACCCTGCCACACAGTGTCCCAGCTGACACACCCTGCCACACAGTGTCCCAGCTGACACACCCTGCCACACAGTGTCCCAGCTGACCACCCTGCCACACAGTGTCCCAGCTGACCACCCTGCCACACAGTGTCCCAGCTGACACACCCTGCCACACAGTGTCCCAGCTGACACACCCTGCCACACAGTGTCCCAGCTGACACACCCTGCCACACAGTGTCCCAGCTGACACACCCTGCCACACAGTGTCCCAGCTGACACACCCTGCCACACAGTGTCCCAGCTGACACACCCTGCCACACAGTGTCCCAGCTGACACCCTGCCACACAGTGTCCCAGCTGACACACCCTGCCACACAGTGTCCCAGCTGACACACCCTGCCACACAGTGTCCCAGCTGACACACCCTGCCACACAGTGTCCCAGCTGACACACGTGTCACTGACACACCCTGCCACACAGTGTCCCAGCTGACACACCCTGCCACACAGTGTCCCAGCTGACCACCCTGCCACACAGTGTCCCAGCTGACACACCCTGCCACACAGGGTCATAGCTGACACACCCTGCCACACAGTGTCCCAGCTGACACACCCTGCCACACAGTGTCCCAGCTGACCACCTGCCACACAGTGTCCCAGCTGACACACCCTGCCACACAGTGTCCCAGCTGACACACCCTGCCACACAGTGTCCCAGCTGACCACCCTGCCACACAGTGTCCCAGCTGACACACCCTGCCACACAGTGTCCCAGCTGACACACCCTGCCACACAGTGTCCCAGCTGACACACCCTGCCACACAGTGTCCCAGCTGACACACCCTGCCACACAGTGTCCCAGCTGACACACCCTGCCACACAGTGTCCCAGCTGACACACCCTGCCACACAGTGTCCCAGCTGACCACCTGCCACCCTGCCACACAGTGTCCCAGCTGACCACCCTGCCACACAGTGTCCCAGCTGACCACCCTGCCACACAGTGTCCCAGCTGACCACACCTGCCACACAGTGTCCCAGCTGACCACCCTGCCACACAGGTCCCAGCTGACACACCCTGCCACACAGTGTCCCAGCTGACACACCCTGCCACACAGTGTCCCAGCTGACCACCCTGCCACAGTGTCCCAGCTGCACACCCTGCCACACAGTGTCCCAGCTGACCACCCTGCCACACAGTGTCCCAGCTGACCACCCTGCCACACAGTGTCCCAGCTGACACACCCTGCCACAAGGGTCACAGCTGACACACCCTGCCACACAGTGTCCCAGCTGACACACCCTGCCACACAGTGTCCCAGCTGACCACCCTGCCACACAGTGTCCCAGCTGACCACCCTGCCACACAGTGTCCCAGCTGACCACCCTGCCACACAGTGTCCCAGCTGACACACCCTGCCACACAGTGTCCCAGCTGACACACCCTGCCACACAGTGTCCCAGCTGACACACCCTGCCACACAGTGTCCCAGCTGACACACCCTGCCACACAGTGTCCCAGCTGACACACCCTGCCACACAGTGTCCCAGCTGACACACCCTGCCACACAGTGTCCCAGCTGACACATCCTGCCACACAGTGTCCCAGCTGACACACCCTGCCACACAGTGTCCCAGCTGACACACCCTGCCACACAGTGTCCCAGCTGACACACCCTGCCACACAGTGTCCCAGCTGACACACCCTGCCACACAGTGTCCCAGCTGACACACCCTGCCACACAGTGTCCCAGCTGACCACCCTGCCACACAGTGTCCCAGCTGACACACCCTGCCACACAGGGTCATAGCTGACACACCCTGCCACACAGGGTCCCAGCTGACACACCCTGCCAAACACACAGTGTCCCAGCTGACACACCCTGCCACACAGTGTCCCAGCTGACCACCCTGCCACACAGTGTCCCAGCTGACACACCCTGCCACACCCTGCACACAGGGTCCCAGCTGACACACCCTGCCACACAGTGTCCCATCTGCCACACTCGAACCACACAGTGTCCCAGCTGACACACCCTGCCACACAGTGTCCCAGCTGACCACCCTGCCAGCCACAAGTGTCCCAGCTGACACACCCTGTCACACAGTGTCCCAGCTGACACACCCTGCCACACAGTGTCCCAGCTGACACAACCTGCCACACAGTGTCCCAGTGACACACCCTGCCACACAGGGTCCCAGCTGACACACCCTGCCAAACACACAGTGTCCCAGCTGACACACCCTGCCACACCAAGTTATGGGACTTATTGTTCACAAGGACCCCACAAGTATGGCAGCTTCATCGCCATGATTCCATTCAGATTAAGATGAGAGTTTGTTCAATGGGTGGTAGACCCAGCAGGTATCAGAACACATGAGTTGGAGTGATAAAGGGCTGTCCTGCACAAGTGAGGAGTGATGTAGCAGTAACTGAAAAGCATTTGTGATGGAGATTAATGGCTAAATCATCTTAATGATGCTGATAAGCATGACATTACTTTTCACATACCATATCAGCATTAAGACGAATTGGTATAATTGCAGTTTAAGGTAACCACAAGATACATCTTACACATACTTTATTTCCATCAAGCAGCACACAAAGAGGTTAGGCTTCGCTAAGTAATGTTAGCATTTTGTTTTATGTTGGAAACAGCTTTTGGAAATGCATACAAAAATTAAGTTTATTTACTTCAAGAAGACTTCAGGCTAGCTTTGGAGATGTTGGGTTTGTTGTTCATAATCTGATATTTTGAATGTAAAAAAATATATTCAGAAATTTTCCATTAAAAATCCTTTCTAGCATGCAATGATATGCTAGGTTAGGTTATCTTATGTTTCTTTTCATTTTCTTTCTTCTGAACACTTGTATTCATGCTATATTTTACAACTCCAAGTCCATATTTTGGGTGATGTTTGCTTCCAAAATTGATAGCATGCATTTTCAAAGGAGATAGGCTGTCATGCCATGTTCAGCACATTCATAAATATCGTATTAAAAAAGACATTCCACAAAATAAAACCACCTAGTCATCTTAAAATGCAAATTTACTGCCAAATTTCCTCATCTCTGGAGGTCAAGGCTGCAAGGAGAGAACTGAATGCTATTCAAGAGGAAAGAGACTTAGGTGTGTTTGTTTCAAAAGACCTTAAAGTAAGAGACACAATGTATCTTGGCTATGAGCAGAGCACTGAGAATGCTGAAACTCATTAATAGTAGTGTCAGATATAAGAACAAGGAAGTCATGAAAGAACATTACTTAGCATATGTTGGACCCACTTTGAGTATTCTGTACAACCATGGAGTCCATACCTAGAAAATATATATGTCAGAATGATTGCAGGGGCATCAGTAGCTTGGTGGTTAAGCTGAGCATCTGACAAGCAGAGGTATGCAGTTAGATTCCCTGTGATGCCCACCCATCCTGCCAGGGTGAGAGGCAGACAACACCATATGGCCTCAACTGCTGAGTGTGTCATAAAGCCACAATCCAATCCAATCCAGGAAAGATTGCATCACAATGCAGCTAGACTGATGAGTGGAATAGGTAAATTAAAATATGGAAAGGCTTGTGGCATTGGATATGTATTCACCCAAGAATAGGAAATTAAGGCACATGATTGAAATGTACAAAATTGTTAAAGGACTACATCAGGTCAATTTGAATGATGCTCTTCAGTTTAGAGTATCACATAAGGGTCATCAACTCAGGCTAACATGTTGAGATGTAGGACAGTTAAGTGTCAACAGGTCTTCAGTCAAAGGGTTGTTGATCAGTTGAATAGGCTGGCTGACAATGTTGTGATGATTTTTCCTCATTGAATATATTTAAAAGTAGGGTGGACAAATACTCTAAACAGGAAAATCTTGCTTTTGTGTTCTGATTTGTGGTCAATGGGGAAAAATTTGTGCTTGGTGGTGTGCATGGCACAAACCACCTTAGGCAGGCATGGATGCAGTTTGGAAGCTGGTAGAGCATACAGTCCACATTTGTTGAAGGGGATCAATGGAATATGGCTGCATAGCTAGGGTAGATAGGCATTGATAGGTGTGTGGGGTGTTGCTGTTTTTTAGGATGTGGTGATGATTGGGGTGGGTCATTTTACCAGGCTTATGGTACTTTCAATTGATAGACTTAACTGGATGGGCCCTTGTGGCTCTTATTAAGTCCAAATACTTTATGACCATGCAATAATGAGTGGGAAATGTTCAGCTGTTTGGATTGTGTGGAAATTTTGTAGAATTCCATGTTCAAACACAAGTAGAAGAATACGCCAACCCATGCTGCATAGTATACACGACAAGCATTTGAAGCTGGTCTTAACCTATGGTGATTTATACATTATTGACTACCTGAAGTCAATAAATCCTGGGTATGGTATAATTCCTTTTCAACCAAAATAAGATTCACATAAATCCTCAACAACAAGCTCAGGGAAACAACAGTGACATCAGTGCGTTACCTATAAGTCTCAGTATACCCAGAACTGTCTCAAAATGCGCTACCATATTAACGGAGTATAAATATGGTACCAACTTTTAACAGGTTAAAAACAAACAACCAGACTAGACTGAACAACAACGAAAATAAGTTTTAATTTTTATTCTTGGATTGCGGGCTGAATAATTTCTGTTGTGCATATTATTATGTGTGTGCATTTTATTCCTCCAACACGAATTGCACCTCAACTTCACTGATGTATAATCTACCTTATCTCCCAGAATCATTTCCGTGGGGTCAGCAACCGCAAAACTCATCGCGCTTGGGGGCTGGTGCCTGCGGTGAAAGATTGATCGGGGGAAGTTGAAGGTAGGACTGGTATAATGTATCTCGTAACTTCTTCCGCTGTGAAAGCCTGCTCTTTGTCTTTTATGGCTTTTAGGTCGCATTTTGGGGAACATTATTGGCGCCGTTCATGGAATAAGTAGGGACTTTGTGCCCCTATGGGAACACGCCCCTTTGGCCGTAGAATTTGGACACCGTTTCATGGCGTCTGTACCATGGAGTGGGCTGCTTATTTTTCATGCTAGCCTGAGTTGAGGTCCGTTTTATGTGGTTAGTTTGTTTGTCCTGGGGTGTGTGCTAAGGGGGCGAGAAACATGCATTGATACATTTATGGCGCATAATAATGGCGCACCTGTTGCATTTCATAGCACTGCAACCTAGCCTGCCTAGCCTACTTCCTTAGTTACGGGGTCGTAAATAGAGCACTTAGACTTAATAAGAGCCGCAAGGGCCCATTTAGTTAAGCCTTGTAGGTATTCAGTATCCAAGCAGACTAAAAAGGTCTGAAGACAACTATTGATGCATCACTATTCTGCTGGACTTCTTGAATGGGAAATGTTGTTTTGCTAGAAGTACCTACCTCATCTCAGCTGTATTAAAGAAGTGATTAGGAACGAGGTAGGCATCTGGGTTCTGGCTATTCATTACCTTAGTGATGGTACCTATGCCTATTAGTTTTATAATAGTAATAAGGTATCTTCATATGTGTTGTGCACACATGTAAGATGCATGCTGAGTACATACATAAAGCATGGTGATAACCTGTATCATAAGTCAGTGCTACAATATCAAATGATATCATGGGCTTACCAATTTGTTAAATATGAGTCCTTTCTTGCCTGTTGTTAGCAATGCTTTGCTGGTGTAGGTAGTATGATGCAGAAAATATATTGTGCTGATGCATTTTGATGTACAAGAGCCTAGTGTTGCTGCACATAATCAAGTGAACTGTTATGATGTGTAAACTGCTTCATCTTTTGAATATGTGTATGTACATGTATGCATATGTATATATATATATATATATATATATATATATATATATATATATATATATATATATATATATATATATAGTTCCAAGTATTTAGATGTTAGGGCAATATTTCTGATATTAACAAGAAGCAGTTTCTTCCTAGGAAGTTTATAAGTACTGAGAGTTTTTTAATTGAATGGTCAGTTCAGAAGGTATGGATATTTGGAGAAGAAGTAAGGGAAAATTAGGATTATTGTTATGATTGGGATCAGGAAGCTTTGCTGTGCATACGTCAGGCCACATTTGGAATACTGCATCCAAGCTTGGTCTCCTAGCTATGAAAAAAGATTGTTGGCTTTTAGAGAGAGTACAAAAGAGGGCTACAAAAATGGTTAATGGCATAAGCAACCTGGCATATGAGGAAAGATTGAAGAAATTGAATATGTTTTCACTTAGATATAGAAGGCTGAGAGGAGATCTCATCAATGTTTTTAAATTTGTCCATGGTCTGGAGAGGGGATACCTTGGGGAAATGTTTGAATTGAACAGAAATGATGCAATTAGAGGTCTTAAATTCAAAATTAAAGTTAACCACAGCAGAACAAGGTTAAGGCCAACTTTCTTCACCAACAGGGTAGTAGAACACTGGAACCAGCTGCCAGAAAACATTGTCAGTAGCAGCACATTGAACATCTTTAAAAACAGCATAGACAATCATTATAGGAATAGAGGGCTTGCTTTTCAGTATTACAGGGAGGGCTGATTGACAGATTTGGTGGGCAACTGGTTCAGTGTACAGAGTGCAACCAAGAAGGGCCCTTGTGACTCATAGTTGCACTAATCTTTTATGTCTTTATATGATTATTGAATTCTGGGAAAGGGAGTATAAGAAGAAGTTGTAAGAAAGGGTGACCACTTTAGGAGATTGGCAGGAAGTAGGAAGTGTGGAGTCTTGAGTGAAGGCAGAACATTTTTGCAGAAAGTGGTGAAGGAGGTGAAAAGTGATCAGTCTGGAAATAAATGCAGATTTGTGTAGCAATATCAAAGTCTGACTTGAGCTGATGAGCTAGACTCAAATACACAGATATAAAATATTAGTGCAACTATGGGCCACAAAGGCCCTTCTTGGTTGCACTCTGTGCACTCAGCCACATACCACCAAATCTCTTAATGGACCCTTCCTGGAATACTGAAAAGCAAGCCCTCAATTCTTATGATGATTGTCTATGCTGTTTTAAAGGATGTTTGTATGGTGCTGACAATGGTTTCTGGCAGCTGGTTCCAGTGTTCTACTACCCTGTTGGTGAAGAAAAACTGTCTTAACCTTGTCCTGCTATGGTTACTTTAATTTTAAATTGATGACCTCTAATTGCATCATTGCTGTTAAATTGAAGCATTTCCCCAAGATATCCCCTCTCCAGACCATGGTACAAATTTAAAGACTTCAATGAGATCTCTCAGCCTTCTATATCTAAGTGAAAACATATTCAATCTCTTCAATCTTTCCTCATATGCCAGGTTGCTTATGCCATTAACCATTTGTGTAGCCCTCTTTTGTACTGTCTCTAAATACCAACAATCTTTTTCATAGCTAGGAAACCAAGCTTGGATGCAGTATTCCAAATGTGGCCTGCATGGTAAAGCTTCCTGTGTTAAAGTACAAGTGAGAAGTGCACAGCAAATGTGATAAGTCTGACCATTGGAAGATATTATAAATGCATTAAAACTGGAGATGGAGATTGTAGTTAACAACTAGGAAGCTGAAAGGAAATGGAAACTTGGGAACAAGTGGAAAGTATATGAGAGGAGTGAAAAGTTTAGGGCACATTTGGCTGGCCTGAATTGGATTTTCTAGGTGATTATACTGATCTTATATCAGATGATTTTCATACCCTGTGATATCTTGACTCCAATATATTTGGTTGCATGCACATCAAAAACATCTATATTTTGATCCAATGACCTACACATCACTAGACACTATTACTGCTGATGCTTTGTTTAAACTTAGGATATGGCATTGATTAAGAGGCTTAAGATTGTTTGTCTCATCTTATTGCACCATTGCATAGGCTTAACCAAGATGGACCACTATTAAGCTCTTAAGCATTGGCACTTGATGCCTGCATGCATGACTGACTCAATAAACCCAAACCAACCAAAAACCATCACTTTGGCTGCAGACCATCAACTTTCATTTGAGACTACTCACTTCATGAGCTCTTGATGCCTACACTTAATTTATGCAGCCTCCTTGGCTTTTACTTGTCCTCATGAACATCTCGTCCTGCATTGAATGTTCCACCTTGTCTTTATGCCTCACATTACCTCCCTATGCTTTCCAGTTGTTCATAAGCCTCCTCATGCCACTTTCCTGCCCTAATTCTGCTATCCTCCCAGTATGGGCACCTACAGAAGAGAGGCTGTTTCTGCTCATGTGATCATATTTATTTCTTCAGCAGAGAAATGTTGTGTGGCATACCTATGTTTGTGTTTATATTTGACATGCATCCCAAATTAACATGAACCCTGAAATATTGGCATAATTATAATGATTTTCCATGTGGTACACTTGGATAACTAAATCTGCCATTCTGACCATCATCATTCCAATTAATTCTACATGCATTCATTGCTTCATGAACCATAAACCAAACAACTCTTGTGACTTGTTTCACAAAAATGTCCTCATGCAAGTTGTTACTACTGGTGAGTGGGCAGCTATTTAGAAAAGGTTTCTACTTGGAGCTTGTGATCTGATCCAAGCTGGTCCTGCAGTGTGTTAGTTTCATCACCATCAGAGGGCTGGAGTGGTGTCATGAAACTGTTACTGCTGTATGACCAAAGCAGTTGATGTGCCCCTAAGCCAATGAAACTGTTACTCTAGACTATAGTGTTATGTGCTGAACAACATTTGTGTTAAACAGCATCCTTCATTTTGATCAACCTAATAATTTAAATTGTTTTGGGTAGCATGTTTCTTTGCTCAACACCAGATTCAGCATTTCAGATGGTGTCATATTGTTGCATAACTTTCAATTGTAAGTGAGTACTTCATTTGAATACTCTCCCTCTTGCCATGGATTTTGTCCATGAATACCTTGGTTCTGGTACAAGTATTCACTGGGTATATAAGGGAATGAAGCCAGTATGGCTTAAGAAAGCTCATCATATGAGCAACCATCATGACTGAGGAATGCAGGTTTCACATTTTGGTGTTTTCTAGGACAAAGAAATTGCAAAGCCTTCTAAATGATGCATATATGTGCTAATGCATTCCACCTAGCTTTGCTTCATTTTTTGTCATATGAAAGTTGATTGCATCAGTCTTGGTTAAATGCACATCATACAATAGAATAGTATTTCTTTTGTAAAATTGCTGACAAAAATGTTTATTCCACAGTTTGGCTTTACCAGAAACAAACAAAAAATTGTCAACAACCTAGTTGTTACAGCAGGTGCAGCAACCTAGTGACAATGCCTTTGTACCAATTGGTGCCTGCTTACACTTTCTGTGACATTTTTAGCTTCAATTTGGCTAATTCCAATGTGATATACATCATATTGCATGATGCATGACCAGTCATCAAATGTTTCAAAAATGTGGTTTGATGTACCACTTTCTGACCACTACATATTTTTTAAAAATAATAAATTTGATCCGAGTTGTTGCTGGGGTGGCTTGAGGAGCCAGGGTTCTATTGCTAAGCAGAGCTTGTTGCGTGAACCCTGGCCCCACCACCCGATCCATGAACCCCAGTTCAACTGCAGAATTTAGACCAAAAGTTTAACGTGCCACCAATGCACCGACACGGCCGCCCGGTAGCTCGTCCCCGGCCTTATCGGGCCAGCTGCCAACTGACACTCCCGGCCGGGGCTAAATGCGAACGTGCGAAGCGACTCGAACCATGTGTTGCCAGTACGGGGGAGACCGGTGCAGGCCAGCACTCTAACCAACTGAGCTACCAGGGCGGCATAGACATCTGTGCTAAAAGTTTATGGACATTGTGTTCTTTGATGTATGAATAGTGTGGCACCACATCACCATTATCAATTATGATACACAACCATCTTGTGACATGATGAAAGGTACAGAGGATTTCTTATCATATGGTTGAGTATCATGTATACAATATCTGCCAAAGTGTCTACCAAAATACATTTAAAGCTTGTTTGCATGAGAGTGCTATTGGGTCAATATTGAGGTTGAAGGGTTTGCATGATATTTTAAACAGCATGTCTACATGTGAAACTTCGATATTCACCTCTATCTGTTTCAATATCTCACAACTGATTAAAAACAATTATCTTAGCACTGCGTGATCTATTATTAAACATAGAAACAGGATGTGGTCTATATCTGAAGAAAAAAATAGGGAAAGTGTGTATTGCACCTTTACCTACACAAACCATTGCAACAGTTTTTAAAGGTGTTTTTTACCAATGGTAAATATCAATCCAAAACAGGTTTCATTTTAAAAACTGCGAATCATGATTTATTCATTGACATGTGAAAATGCTGCATGGTTGTATCTAAGCATTTTCTGTATACAGAGAGTATAATTTTCTGCCTAATTGCCACATAATGATCAGTCCAAACAGGTATCGTTTTAAAAACTGCCAACCATGATTTATTTATAGAAATGCGAAAATTCTGCATGGTTGTATCAAAAAAAAAAATATTTCAGTACAGATTATTATTTTCTGCCTAATTGCAACCTAATCATTTAGACCAGGGACCAGCTACCGGGCGGCCGTGTCGGTGCATTGACAGCACGCTAAACTTTCTATAAAAACTCTGCTGTTGAAACTGGAATTCGTGGATTGGGTGGTGGGGCCAGGGTTCACACGAAAAGCTCTGCTTAGCAATAGAACTCTGGTTCCTAAAGCCACTCCAGCAACAACCCAGACTAAATTAATTTTGTTAATTAAAAAGGATTAATTTAAAAAAGCGAAAAAAAGAGTGAAGCCTGGGGATGCTTGTTTTCATGACAATAGTTCATCTTATTGACCTGACCCACCCATCGTGCTTTTAAACCTTGATAGTTTGTACTGCAGTGCTTTGAAAATCTAACTATGTTGTTCAAACATACCCAGCAGCTTTCCTAGCTTTCATACTTATATTTCCTGTCAAGCACTCATAATTTGTCTTCATTTTTCCAGTTGCATTGCTTGTTTATTTTTTGTTGTATGGGTGCATTCCAGATAGTTGCCAGTCACATGATGGTATTGTCAAGCCACATGACCTGCATGTCTCGAGGGTAATGCAGGATCAGCATTAAAATAATGTTTTTTTTTCTGTTAGGTGTGAGATGTCACAAGCACAGTGGTATGCCAAAAATTTGCCGCGGAACTGGTGTCATTTAAAATGCCTTTGATGTCTTTCATACTCAAATTTTATGTGAATGATCAACCCTGGTTGATGCACCCTAAAGCTAAAATAGCTAACTCGAATTTTAGACAATGGTATTTCATGACTCTACCTTTATCCTTCGTTTTGTGGTTCATGACTTAGGAAGAGCTATATTTGGAATGGCAAGAAAACAATGCCTGTGCTATGCACTGGAATTGTATGCCATACCACATTATCGGTAATTCCCTTACCTGAAATTGCTTTGTGAGATGTTTGTGTATCACCATTCCTTATCAAAAGTATGAGCATGATACTTATGAATGAGGTACTGCTAGAAAGCAGAAACCAAGGCTTCATAAGCACACAACACTGAGCAGGATGTCAATACTTCTTGGAGAAGGGTGTCAACTTGGTGTTCAGAAATTGGTGTATTCCACTCCATTTCACTAATAATGTATCATTGTGCAGAATGCAGATATATAGACAGTGATTCATGGTAGCTATGCTTGTTCAATAAGCACTACATGACCAAAGTCGTTGATGTGCCCTGTAGCCCCAATAGCTAACTTGTTCGATAATTTGGCACAGTGCATTGAAACATTCAGCTATTTGGCACTGTATCTGGTAGACAAGTCTGACACCAGCAAGAGTCCTGCAGGTCTCGGTTGAACCAGATTGTTTTCAAAGTGCATATGCTGAAATTCTGGGTGCTTTTGACATGTTCACTGCTGTGCCAAAGTTGGATCCTTCTTCCACGACATTAATAAATGCTGACAAATTGATGAAATGGCGTTTCTTCTTCCTGACCTTCCTGCACCCCCCACAAAAATGACACGTCAGTAGGTGCGTGGACCAGCAGAGTAGTGAAGTTCTGGTCGTTCCGGTGGTGCCTATCTGTAGCATGGCGGTGCATTCTGTGCAGTTTAGTTCTGGTCGTTCCGGAGGTGCCTATCTGTACCATGGCGGTGCATTCTGTGCAGTTTAGTTCTGGTCGTTCCGTTGGTGCCTATCTGTACCATGGCGGTGCATTCTGTGCAGTGAAGTTCTGGTCGTTCCGGTGGTGCCTATCTGTAGCATGGCGGTGCATTCTGTGCAGTGAAGTTCTGGTCGTTCCGGTGGTGCCTATCTGTAGCATGGCGGTGCATTCTGTGCAGTGTAGTTCTGGTCGTTCCGGAGGTGCCTATCTGTACCATGGTGGTGCATTCTGTGCAGTGAAGTTCTGGTCGTTCCGGAGGTGCCTATCTGTACCATGGCGGTGCATTCTGTGCAGTTTAGTTCTGGTCGTTCCGTTGGTGCCTATCTGTACCATGGCGGTGCATTCTGTGCAGTGAAGTTCTGGTCGTTCCGGTGGTGCCTATCTGTAGCATGGCGGTGCATTCTGTGCAGTGAAGTTCTGGTCGTTCCGGTGGTGCCTATCTGTAGCATGGCGGTGCATTCTGTGCAGTGTAGTTCTGGTCGTTCCGGAGGTGCCTATCTGTACCATGGTGGTGCATTCTGTGCAGTGAAGTTCTGGTCGTTCCGGAGGTGCCTATCTGTACCATGGTGGTGCATTCTGTGCAGTGCAGCATGGGAGTGCCTTAGGTGGCAAGAGATGTGCTAATATAGACTGTTCCTTGCCCGCGCTTTTCTGGTTCCCAATGACACATTGCATTGTTATATTTGCTCAGAAGGCATTGCATTGCTCTGCATTGCTGTTTGGCAAGCTCAATCCTCCTCTCCCAAGAGGCCAATTTCGGCAAAATTTTCCACTAACATTGGGTTTCCTCAAAACTTCACAAACAAATTTAAAAGATAAATGTTGTTTTATCCAGGTCCAAATAATGTTAGCTGTTTAAATACAAAAGCTGTCAAGTCTTTTTTCTATCATTGTCCCACTTCTCGCCCCACCAATCTTGGATCCATCCCTGAAGTATCACTTACAGTCTGTTTATCACAGTGGGTCTGAATTCGCATTTTCGGGTTTCGAGGGAAGGATGTAAGTACAATTTCAAATTGATATACCTCCCAGCTACTGAGGAATGGACGCTAAATGACCAAACCTGGTCCATGTGCCATATAGCTCAAATAAGCAACGAACCAACAACTATTGAATGAAGGCAACACAATCAGCATTTGGGCCTATTTCGAGGTCAAGATTCAGCCAAGGGTGGCTCCATGTACCCTGGATGTCACAAATTATGAAGGCAATTGTATATAGTTGTATTTTGATGCCTAACTGGACGATTTATAAAGGACTGCCCAAGTGCCACACATAAATGAATGGAAGGCGCAGCACGTCATTGTGGTGAAAAAACTGGTAACAAATGTGATGACATAGGTTCACAAAGTGAGGTGGCAACCACACTGGTGTACACAAAGTCCCATTCCAGTGATATTTGTGTGTATTCGTGCAGGTCGGTGTGGTGTATGCATGTATGGTTTTGTTCGTGTTGCAGAACCACTCGCCAGCCAGCATGGCGGTGGATCAGTTTCTCCTGAAATGGAACAACCACCAGTCAAACTTCGTGGACGTTTTCGGTCAACTGCTGGATCAGGTGGGCTGTGGTCAGCGTTGTAAATACCCGGCCGTTTTGGACGTTCTCCGGAGGGCACAAGTTAGCGCATAAGTCCTCCTTTCACGTTGCGCCAATGTCGACTGACCGGCCCTGACCGGCCACCGCACAGCTGCATGTCACGTGAGCGGGCAGGCCGGCAGGGTGATAGCGTGCAGGAGTAGACTGCGCGGCTACTTCTGTTCTCGGTAGCGTGCGTCCAGAAGTGCCCCGTATTTTCGGCCCTGGTTTTGGTGCGAATCGGATGGACTGTGGCCGGCTATGCTGGCTGTTCCAGTACCACACTCCATCACATAGGTGTGCTGGTGTATCGTTTTAGCACACCAACTTGATTTGTAGGTTAGTTGCACTTCTTGTGCTGGTGTATCGTTTTAGCACACCAACTTGATTTGTAGGTTAGTTGCACTTCTTGTGCTGGTGTCTCGTTTTAGCACACCAACTTTATTTGTAGGTTAGTTGCACTTCTTGTGCTGGTGTCTCGTTTTAGCACACCAACTTGATTTGTAGGTTAGTTGCACTTCTTGTGCTGGTGTCTCGTTTTAGCACACCAACTTTATTTGTAGGTTAGTTGCACTTCTTGTGCTGGTGTCTCGTTTTAGCACACCAACTTTATTTGTAGGTTAGTTGCACTTCTTGTGCTGGTGTATCGTTTTAGCACACCAACTTGATTTGTAGGTTAGTTGCACTTCTTGTGCTGGTGTATCGTTTTAGCACACCAACTTTATTTGTAGGTTAGTTGCACTTCTTGTGCTGGTGTATCGTTTTAGCACACCAACTTTATTTGTAGGTTAGTTGCACTTCTTGTGCTGGTGTATCGTTTTAGCACACCAACTTATTTGTAGGTTAGTTGCACTTCTTTGCTGGTGTATCGTTTTAGCACACCAACTTTATTTGTAGGTTAGTTGCACTTCTTGTGCTGGTGTATCGTTTTAGCACACCAACTTTATTTGTAGGTTAGTTGCACTTCTTGTGCTGGTGTATCGTTTTAGCACACCAACTTTATTTGTAGGTTAGTTGCACTTCTTGTGCTGGTGTATCGTTTTAGCACACCAACTTATTTGTAGGTTAGTTGCACTTCTTGTGCTGGTGTATCGTTTTAGCACACCAACTTGATTTGTAGGTTAGTTGCACTTCTTGTGCTGGTGTATCGTTTTAGCACACCAACTTGATTTGTAGGTTAGTTGCACTTCTTGTGCTGGTGTCTCGTTTTAGCACACCAACTTTATTTGTAGGTTAGTTGCACTTCTTGTGCTGGTGTATCGTTTTAGCACACCAACTTGATTTGTAGGTTAGTTGCACTTCTTGTGCTGGTGTATCGTTTTAGCACACCAACTTTATTTGTAGGTTAGTTGCACTTCTTGTGCTGGTGTATCGTTTTAGCACACCAACTTTATTTGTAGGTTAGTTGCACTTCTTGTGCTGGTGTATCGTTTTAGCACACCAACTTGATTTGTAGGTTAGTTGCACTTCTTGTGCTGGTGTATCGTTTTAGCACACCAACTTGATTTGTAGGTTAGTTGCACTTCTTGTGCTGGTGTATCGTTTTAGCACACCAACTTGATTTGTAGGTTAGTTGCACTTCTGTGCTGGTGTATCGTTTTAGCACACCAACTTTATTTGTAGGTTAGTTGCACTTCTTGTGCTGGTGTATCGTTTAGCACACCAACTTTATTTGTAGGTTAGTTGCACTTCTTGTGCTGGTGTATCGTTTTAGCACACCAACTTGACTTCTTGTGCTGGTGTTCGTTTCATTTGTAGGTTAGTTGCACTTCTTGTGCTGGTGTATCGTTTTAGCACACCAACTTATTTGTAGGTTAGTTGCACTTCTTGTGCTGGTGTATCGTTTTAGCACACCAACTTTATTTGTAGGTTAGTTGCACTTCTTGTGCTGGTGTATCGTTTTAGCACACCAACTTATTGTAGGTTAGTGCTAGGTTAGTTGCACTTCTTGTGCTGGTGTATCGTTTTAGCACACCAACTTTATTTGTAGGTTAGTTGCACTTCTTGTGCTGGTGTTCGTTTTAGCACACCAACTTGATTTGTAGGTTAGTTGCACTTCTTGTGCTGGTGTATCGTTTTAGCACACCAACTTTATTTGTAGGTTAGTTGCACTTCTTGTGCTGGTGTATCGTTTTAGCACACCAACTTTATTTGTAGGTTAGTTGCACTTCTTGTGCTGGTGTATCGTTTTAGCACACCAACTTTATTTGTAGGTTAGTTGCACTTCTTGTGCTGGTGTATCGTTTTAGCACACCAACTTTATTTGTAGGTTAGTTGCACTTCTTGTGCTGGTGTATCGTTTTAGCACACCAACTTATTTGTAGGTTAGTTGCACTTCTTGTGCTGGTGTATCGTTTTAGCACACCAACTTTATTTGTAGGTTAGTTGCACTTCTTGTGCTGGTGTATCGTTTTAGCACACCAACTTTATTTGTAGGTTAGTTGCACTTCTTGTGCTGGTGTATCGTTTTGAGTTAGTTGCACTTCTTGTGCTGGTGTATCGTTTTAGCACACCAACTTTATTGTAGGTTAGTTGCACTTCTTGTGCTGGTGTATCGTTTTAGCACACCAACTTTATTTGTAGGTTAGTTGCACTTCTTGTGCTGGTGTATCGTTTTAGCACACCAACTATTTGTAGGTTAGTTGCACTTCTTGTGCTGTATTATTGCTTGTGCTGGTGTATCGTTTTAGCACACCAACTTGATTTGTAGGTTAGTTGCACTTCTTGTGCTGGTGTATCGTTTTAGCACACCAACTTATTTGTAGGTTAGTTGCACTTTTGTGCTGGTGTATCGTTTTAGCACACCAACTTATTTGTAGGTTAGTGCACTTCTTGTGCTGGTGTATCGTTTTAGCACACCAACTTATATTCCTTCCTGATTTGTAGGTTAGTTGCACTTCTTGTGCTGGTGTATCGTTTTAGCACACCAACTTGATTTGTAGGTTAGTTGCACTTCTGTGCTGGTGTATCGTTTTAGCACACCAACTTATTTGTAGGTTAGTTGCACTTCTTGTGCTGGTGTTCGTTTTAGCACACCAACTTTATTTGTAGGTTAGTTGCACTTCTTGTGCTGGTGTATCGTTTTAGCACACCAACTGATTTGTAGGTTAGTTGCACTTCTTGTGCTGGTGTATCGTTTTAGCACACCAACTTTATTTGTAGGTTAGTTGCACTTCTTGTGCTGGTGTATCGTTTTAGCACACCAACTTTATTTGTAGGTTAGTTGCACTTCTTGTGCTGGTGTATCGTTTTAGCACACCAACTTGATTTGTAGGTTAGTTGCACTTCTTGTGCTGGTGTATCGTTTTAGCACACCAACTTGATTTGTAGGTTAGTTGCACTTCTTGTGCTGGTGTATCGTTTTAGCACACCAACTTATTTGTAGGTTAGTTGCACTTCTTGTGCTGGTGTATCGTTTTAGCACACCAACTGATTTGTAGGTTAGTTGCACTTCTTGTGCTGGTGTATCGTTTTAGCACACCAACTTGATTGGTAGGTTAGTTGCACTTCTGTGCTGGTGTATCGTTTTAGCACACCAACTTGATTTGTAGGTTAGTTGCACTTCTTGTGCTGGTGTATCGTTTTAGCACACCAACTTGATTTGTAGGTTAGTTGCACTTCTTATGCTGGTGTATCGTTTTAGCACACCAACTTGATTTGTAGGTTAGTTGCACTTCTTGTGCTGGTGTATCGTTTTAGCACACCAACTTGATTTGTAGGTTAGTTGCACTTCTTGTGCTGGTGTATCGTTTTAGCACACCAACTTGATTTGTAGGTTAGTTGCACTTCTTGTGCTGGTGTATCGTTTTAGCACACCAACTTGATTTGCAGGTTAGTTGCACTTCTTGTTCGATGTTGGAAAATTGAGGCTCGTCCGAATTTTCGACACCCGATAATTATGTATGACAAGAGCGCATTCATTTTGTGTTGCAATTGTTAATTCGGCATCTGGATTTGCGAACGCTCTGACAAATAAATTTCAAGTAGTTTTCAGGATTTATTTCGTGGTATCACTAGTGAGAGCGAAGTCCCAGTAAGTCTCATCATGTGTATACAAAAACAAGCTCATGTCTGCGACCAAACCAAGTCGTTCTGTCGCGATTTCAGAACCTTTACTGCTTTTGTACAGTGTTCCTTGGTATTTTGCATACATGCAGTTAAAATCGATGTTTTCATGGTTTTTTTTTGTTCGTTCACATTTCGTGTTCTGATTTTATCATTATTTGTTGTTATGCTATTATTTCTTCAAAGAGATGGCGTGAACCGACTAAATAGCAGGATTTGTGTTTTGCAATCTTGGATGTGGAGTGGAAAATTTTCGTTTATGTTATATTTAATGTTCTAATATGGACTGGGTATTTTTCTTTCCACATATAGCATTAGAATACCATCTTCCACCTTCCAGTGAATCTTGAGCACTCTATCACAAAGTAGCTAATTGTCAAGCAGCACTTCAACTTTCAAATGGGATAAATGATGGGGTAATTTCCTGGAATGGATAGTGTTCCAGATGCCAAAGTTCCAGCAAATGTGTGCGTTTTTCTAACCCTGGGAGACGCCGACCCAACGACCGGCGATCTCGTGCACATTGTGCGACACGGTGACCGTGGCACTGATGTACAGGATCAGCCGACCCATTGTGTGTTGGCTGGTCCTCTGGGCTTATCGGCGCAACCACTCCCTCGGCCGAACAGCGCCCAGCCCATTGTGTGTGCCGTAACGGTGGCGGGAAGACTGCGAGAAAGGTGACACGCCATGACGCGTGTATTGTTTTTACGACTTTGCTTGCTCCATTAAAGTGAAGGTTGGCAAAATCTACCAGTCTTGGGCGCAACAGGGCAATCCTAGGCAAGGGTACCTAAAGAATGTCTGGTATGCCTTAATTTGTAATGCACTATGCAAAATAATACGAAGTGAATTTATTTAATGAGGTTTCGACGTGTAAGTAGTTAATTAACTTAATTACCTATGTCAGTTGTACTTAGTTTTCAATTTTACTTGTACTTAGTTCTGAGCTGCCAATGTAGCACAGGTGTGGTCGTCCACAAGTGCTCCATACAGCATTGGCCCTATTAATGAGCATGTGCTTACAGTCCGGAATCATGCGTCTTGCCATCATCGCCCGCATATTGCCCTCACTTATTCGGTGCTTTAGGAGCGTTTTATCATCGTATCAAATGCGATTTGGGAGTTGTCATTTGTGTCGGAATTAACACTGGTGGCACCAGGAGAAAGCAAATCTAGCTCTGTTAATTAGCATGTTTGTCGGCGGACATCGGGGTCGCTTGTAACCAATCCATTGTCCCGTAAATGGCTGATGCGGATGTGAGGTAACGCCTACCCAAGAGAGTTTTCACCGTTATTTCGTGTCCGGAAGTTCGGAAATTAACATGGAAACCAACGCCGAGACGGAATTATTTCGACCTGTGAACGGAGTTCTGGCCTCCCGCATTGTTTCCCGTGAATGTTCCCAGCATTCAGCTGCAGTAACAATGACATTCCTCACCATTCCTGATTCTTGGTATCTATGCCATTACAAGCATTCCTACAGATGCGCACGTGCCGACATCGGCTTTTACTTCTCAGCTTGCGAACTTGTTTCAACGTGGAGACGGGTTTTGGCCGTGGGAAGTCACCTCGGATATGGGATAGGAGGGACGAGTGCTCTCTGTCGATTTTCTCATGCAACGCCTTAGACGTGATTTCAAGCTTGGCAAAGTCTGGGGTTACATGACCCATCCCCCGTCCTCCATGGACGTGACCCCCATGGTCTTGCCATCTTTGCATCCTATCCTGCGCTGTACGAGCATCAAATTTCATGGCTCTGCTTATCTTGCACCATCACACATATCCTTGAACTTATCTTTCCATGAGAATATATCCAGAATTTAAATAGAACTGGAAATAGCACCGCGTGGAGAAATGTGGTGTGCCTTGTGTTGTTTTGGATAAATGTGGTGTGCTTCGTATTTTACCTCATGATATTTTAATATGTTGCCATAATGAATTAATTCATTGCAGTGGATCCTGCAATTGTTCACTCGTACATTACGTTTTCAGCATTAATATTCTCCTCCCAACATATTGGCTCAAATATAACTATGTTATCCTTAGATAGCCGGTAACCGATCCTGCACTGTGCATACGACCGAATCATCTCTACAATCTTGCAGGGCATAAGTGATTGATAACAAATTCGGCATCATATGGAACGCTCAGGCGATTATTCCAGGCTTCCATTCGTCAGGCAGATGGAGGCGTGGCCGTTGCACGTGGCGGAGCGGGTGTCAATGGTGTGGCGGCCAGCTACGTCGTGACGCAATGGTCACGAGGTCAGTGAAGGGTTACCGGCTTTTGGCCAACTGACAGCGCTGACCTCCGAATTTACAGTGACTTCGGAGTGAGAGGATGGCGACGGTATGTAGCAATTCAGCAAAGTGTTTAGTAAAGGAACATCGTCGTGCCCTGGCTGGATCATGCTCCGGCGCCTATAGACCACAATAACTAACTTACTGACTGGAGTTAGTGACCACAATAACTAACTTACTGACTGGGGTTAGTGACCATAATAACTAACTTCCTGACTGGAGTTAGTGACCACAATAACTACCTTACTGACTGGAGTTAGTGACCACAATAACTACCTTACTGACTGGAGTTAGTGACCACAATAACTAACTTACTGACTGGAGTTAGTGACCACAATAACTACCTTACTGACTGGAGTTAGTGACCACAATAACTACCTTACTGACAAGTGTTAACAAAGAGCACTGCGTCCTTCTATGTGTCGTCTACTGGAGGGTGACTGTCGAGCTCGTCCCAAGTGGAGGGTCACTATCGATGTGGTGGCGATAAATCAGATGTGAGGGTGTGAGGGTGTGGATGCCCGCTAAAGATGATGACGGCACTCAGCTCTTGATGGGTTATGGCGCAGCAGCCTTAGTGACGGGCCAGTCTGACCACCAGACGTCTCAGTGACGGCCCAGTCTGACCACCAGACGTCTCAGAGACTACCAGTCTGACCACCAGACGTCTCAGTGACGGGCCAGTCTGACCACCAGACGTCTCAGTGACGGCCCAGTCTGGCCACCAGACGTCTCAGTGACGGCCCAGTCTGACCACCAGACGTCTCAGTGACGGGCCAGTCTGATCACCAGACGTCTCAGTGACGGCCCAGTCTGACCACCAGACGTCTCAGAGACTACCAGTCTGACCACCAGACGTCTCAGAGACTACCAGTCTGACCACCAGACGTCTCAGAGACTACCAGTCTGACCACCAGACGTCTCAGAGACTACCAGTCTGACCACCAGACGTCTCAGTGACGGGCCAGTCTGACCACCAGACGTTTCAGTGACGGCCCGGTCGGACCACCAGACGTCTCAGTGACGGCCCGGTCTGACCACCAGACGTCTCAGTGACGGCCCGGTCTGACCACCAGATGTCTCAGAGACGGCCCAGTCTGACCAGCAGACGTCTCAGAGACTAGCCAGTCTGACCACCAGACGTCTCAGAGACGGGCCAGTCTGACCACCAGACGTCTCAGAGACTACCAGTCTGACCACCAGACGTCTCAGTGACGGCCCGGTCTGACCACCAGATGTCTCAGAGACGGCCCAGTCTGACCAGCAGACGTCTCAGTGACGGCCCAGTCTGACCACCAGACGTCTCAGTGACGGCCAGTCTGACCACCAGACGTCTCAGTGACGGCCCGGTCTGACCACCAGATGTCTCAGAGACGGCCCAGTCTGACCAGCAGACGTCTCAGTGACGCCACGTCCCCTCCGTCGTTCACACCACCTCGGCGCACGGGAAGGGAAAACTGGCCGCCGGCCTCGTCCAACGCGCGCCGCCTCGGCAGTTTATAAATGGAATAATACGGGGCCGCTGGGAACAGAGGTGGCCTTGGGGCCCGGATGGCGCCGTGGCCGTGGGTGGCCTCGAGTGTGCGCGGGTTACTGGCCGGCTATACAGCTGCGGCGCGCCGACTAAGCCGCAGCCACGCCGGCTGTGAGTACCAGCGCCGAGCCAGCCACGACACACTGCCGCCTCTGCAGTCGCCCTGTACGGCCGCGCTGCATGACCGATGCGGTCGTGCGCCCCTATACTACAATAACCGACCGTTCCCCGCGTAGCTGTGTGTAGTTTCTCCACCTGTAGCTGTGTGCGTTCCCGTATAGCCCCTTCCGTCTAGTAGCCCTAGTAGCTCTTATCCTGTATATACATGGTGATGTTCGTGGTTCCTATACTTCTGGAGGCGGAACAAGAATGCGAGCAAGAAAGTAATGTTTGGATGCAATGTTAGTTTTCCGATACGATGCTGAACGTTTGTGTACATTGGTTGCCTTCGTCAACCAATGTACACAAACGTTTTCCCAGTGCGTGTTTCTCGCTCTACAATTGTGCTGTTGCGTTTTAGTGGTATCGCTGTTGGCCTCCCACCACCCGTACGTCCGTACACACCACGGCCGTATACCGTCCGTATACCCTCCGTTCACACCACGGCCGTATACCGTCCGTATACACCACGAGCCGTATACCGTCCGTATACCCTCCGTTCACACCACGGCCGTATACCGTCCGTATACACCACGAGCCGTATACCGTCCGTATACCGTCCGTATACCGTCCGTATACCGTCCGTATACACCACGAGCCGTATACCGTCCGTATACCCTCCGTACACACCACGGCCGTATACCGTCCGTACACACCACGGCCGTATACCGTCCGTATACCCTCCGTACACACCACGGCCGTATACCGTCCGTATACCCTCCGTACACACCACGGCCGTATACCGTCCGTATACCGTCCGTACACCGTCCGTATACCGTCCGTATACACCACGAGCCGTATACCGTCCGTATACCGTCCGTATACCGTCCGTACACCGTCCGTACACCGTCCGTACACACCACGGCCGTATACCGTCCGTACACACCACGGCCGTATACCGTCCGTATACCCTCCGTACACACCACGGCCGTATACCGTCCGTACACCCCCACGGCCGTATACCGTCCGTACACACCACGGCCGTATACCGTCCGTATACCCTCCGTACACACCACGGCCGTATACCGTCCGTATACCCTCCGTACACACCACGGCCGTATACCGTCCGTATACCCGTCCGTAACCTCCGTACACACCACGGCCGTATACCGTCCGTATACCCTCCGTACACACCACGGCCGTATACCGTCCGTACACCAGATGGAACACACGGCCGTATACCGTCCGTATACCCTCCGTACACACCACGGCCGTATACCGTCCGTACACCAGCCGTAACCGCGAACCTCGACCACCACGGCCGTATACCGTCCGTACACACCACGAGCCGTATACCCTCCGTACACACCACGGCCGTATACCGTCCGTATGCCCTCCGTTCACACCACGGCCGTATACCGTCCGTACACACCACGGCCGTATACCGTCCGTACACACCACGGCCGTATACCCTCCGTACACACCACGAGCCGTATACCCTCCGTACACACCACGGCCGTATACCGTCCGTATGCCCTCCGTTCACACCACGGCCATATACCGTCCGTATACCCTCCGTACACACCACGGCCGTATACCGTCCGTATACCCTCCGTACACACCACGAGCCGTATACCGTCCGTATACCCTCCGTTCACACCACGGCCGTATACCGTCCGTACACCCTCCGTACACACCACGGCCGTATACCGTCCGTATACCCTCCGTACACACCACGAGCCGTATACCGTCCGTATACCCTCCGTACACACCACGGCCGTATACCGTCCGTATACCCTCCGTACACACCACGAGCCGTATACCGTCCGTATACACCAGGAGCCGTATACCGTCCGTATACCCTCCGTACACACCACGGCCGTATACCGTCCGTATGCCCTCCGTTCACACCACGGCCATATACCGTCCGTATACCCTCCGTACACACCACGGCCGTATACCGTCCGTATACCCTCCGTACACACCACGAGCCGTATACCGTCCGTATACCCTCCGTTCACACCACGGCCGTATACCGTCCGTACACCCTCCGTACACACCACGGCCGTATACCGTCCGTACACCCTCCGTACACACCACGGCCGTATACCGTCCGTATACCCTCCGTACACACCACGGCCGTATACCGTCCGTATACCCTCCGTACACACCACGGCCGTATACCGTCCGTATACCCTCCGTACACACCACGAGCCGTATACCGTCCGTACACACCACGGCCGTATACCGTCCGTATACACCACGAGCCGCATACCATCCGTACACACCACGGCCGTATACCGTCCGTATACACCAGGAGCCGTATACCGTCCGTATACACCAGGAGCCGTATACCGTCCGTATACAGGAGCCGTATACCGTCCGTATACACCAGGAGCCGTATACCGTCCGTATACACCAGGAGCCGTATACCGTCCGTATACACCAGGAGCCGTATACCGTCCGTATACACCAGGAGCCGTATACCGTCCGTATACACCAGGAGCCGTATACCGTCCGTATACACCAAGAGCCGTATACCGTCCATATACACCAGGAGCCGTATACCGTCCGTATACACCAGGAGCCGTATACCGTCCGTATACACCAGACCGTATACCGTCCGTACAACAAGCCGTATACCGTCCGTATACACCAGGAGCCGTATACCGTCCGTATACACCAGTAGCCGTATACCGTCCGTATACACCAGGAGCCGTATACCGTCCGTATACACCAGGAGCCGTATACCATCCGTGTACACAGGAGCCGTATACCGTCCGTGTACACCACGAGCCGCATACCATCCGTACACACCAGGAGCCGTATACCGTCCGTACACACCAGGAGCCGTATACCGTCCGTATACACCAGGGCCGTATACCGTCCGTATACACCACGGCCGTATACCCTCCGTACACACCAGGAGCCGTATACCGTCCGTATACACCAGGAGCCGTATACCGTCCGTATACACCAGGAGCCGTATACCGTCCGTATACACCAGGAGCCGTATACCGTCCGTATACACCAGGAGCCGGGCCAAGTCTATGTTGCCGGCAGCCCCCAGCCGGCCCAGGTCACCTCGGTAGCCCCCAGCTGGCCCAGGTCGCCTCGGTAGCCCCCAGCCGGCCCAGGTCACCTCAGCCTCAGGCGATGCAACAGCCGAGTCGGGCGCAGGGGCGCCCTCGGCCAACACATACCGGACTCACATTCACCCTCCCAACATGAAAACGAAAGCTGATCGCTCGTGTTCACGTTTCATCTCGGGTCGCAGACCAAGTTATTCCCTCCAATAACGAGACTTTCGCACGCGAACAAAATTGTCCGAAAGCATCACAAATTGTACTCTCGTGGTATGAATGGTTGGGAGTACTTGACACGTGTGTGACTGGTAAGTCCCGCTCACGGATCTGAACAATACGCACGTCTTCTACCTACAAACCTGGCTATGACATGTGCGGAGACGACCGACCATACATCTTACGTGTCTCACCAATCCGATAATCAAAATTATTAATCCAAACACGATCGCCCACATTCAACTCTGGCTCCTGTGTTCCACGTCCGAAATGTGTGTATTATTGCATTTCATCGTTTGCATTGTCACTTTTGAGCCTCCTGGTAGCGACGCAACGTTTCATGCGCTGTTTTAAAGATGTTGCTAACAAACGCATCATTTCATGGACGTAGTCGTCTGAATGTTTTGGCACCGCCCGTATAACTAGACCAGAAATTGGGGAGTCATGTGTCTCATGAAAAAAAAAACGGAAGATGCGGTGCATTCCGAGCGACGAGCTTGCTTCATTGTGCGGCCGAACACAAATACTGTTAGGCAAATTAAGTTCCCAGTCGTCGCCGTAGCTGTCCGAAAATGCTTGAAGCCTTCGTTGTTATGTCCCTGTGGCGAATTTCAACTTTACCGATGGATTCATGGTGGTGACCAACGGCGTGTCTGAGCCAACATTCCAGAACTTGCACAAATATAAAACTTTGCGGCCTTTCAAGTTAGCCTCTGCATAACGTTTCAGTGTAATGAGGTGAGCAATGTGTCTGAAGCTGCTGGGGCAGCGCATCAGTAGCACGTTCAGGTGTGCCGTACCACAATGGGCGATATACAGCTGTGTCGTACCACAATGGGCGATATCCAGCTGGGCCGTACCACAATGGGCGATATACAGCTGTGTCGTACCACAATGGGCGATATACAGCTGGGCCGTACCACAATGGGCGATATCCAGCTGGGCCGTACCACAATGGGCGATATCCAGCTGGGCCGTACCACAATGGGCGATATACAGCTGTGTCGTACCACAATGGGCGATATACAGCTGTGTCTTACCACAATGGGCGAAATACAGCTGTGTCGTACCACAATGGGCGATATACAGCTGTGTCGTACCACAATGGGCGATATACAGCTGTGCCGTACCACAATGGGCGATATACAGCTGTGCCGTACCACAATGGGCGATATACAGCTGTGCCGTACCACAATGGGCGATATACAGCTGTGTCGTACCACAATGGGCGATATACAGCTGTGTCGTACCACAATGGGCGATATACAGCTGTGTCGTACCACAATGGGCGATATACAGCTGTGTCGTACCACAATGGGCGATATACAGCTGTGTCGTACCACAATGGGCGATATACAGCTGTGTCGTACCACAATGGGCGATATACAGCTGTGCCGTACCACAATGGGCGATATACAGCTGTGTCGTACCACAATGGGCGATATACAGCTGTGTCGTACCACAATGGGCGATATACAGCTGTGCCGTACCACAATGGGCGATATACAGCTGTGCCGTACCACAATGGGCGATATACAGCTGTGTCGTACCACAATGGGTGAAACTGTGCCGTACCACAATGGGCGATATACAGCTGTGTCGTACCACAATGGGCGATATACAGCTGTGTCGTACCACAATGGGCGATATACAGCTGTGTCGTACCACAATGGGCGATATACAGCTGTGTCGTACCACAATGGGCGATATACAGCTGTGTCGTATCACAATGGGCGATATACAGCTGTGCCGTACCACAATGGGCGATATACAGCTGTGCCGTACCACAATGGGCGATATACAGCTGTGTCGTACCACAATGGGCGATATACAGCTGTGTCGTACCACAATGGGCGATATACAGCTGTGCCGTACCACAATGGGCGATATACAGCTGTGCCGTACCACAATGGGCGATATACAGCTGTGTCGTACCACAATGGGTGAAGCTGTGCCGTACCACAATGGGCGATATACAGCTGTGTCGTACCACAATGGGCGATATACAGCTGTGTCGTACCACAATGGGCGATATACAGCTGTGCCGTACCACAATGGGCGATATACAGCTGTGCCGTACCACAATGGGCGATATACAGCTGTGTCGTACCACAATGGGTGATATACAGCTGTGCCGTACCACAATGGGCGATATACAGCTGTGTCGTACCACAATGGGCGATATACAGCTGTATCCTACCACAATGGGTGACATCCAGCTGGGCCGTACCGCAATGGGTGATATACAGCTGTGCCGTGCCACAATGGGTGACATCCAGCTGTGCCGTACCGCAATGGGTAATGGGTCAGGTAGCCGGGGAATTTGTCTACACAGGTCACAGGTTACGACCAGCTCGAGGTCACACACATACACAGTTGCTGGGCATATGCACTATATCTGTAACTAGAGCCTCGCCCGGGCTGGTCGGAGGCTGCGGCAGCAGTTGTGGTGGCGGCGGGCCCATGCCGACTTACTGACGCTGCGGCAGCAGCTGTGGTGGCGGCGGGCCCATGCCGACTTACTGACGCTGCGGCAGCAGCTGTGGTGGCGGCGGGCCCATGCCGACTTACTGACGCTGCGGCAGCAGTTGTGGTGGCGGCGGGCCCATGCCGACTTACTCACGCTGCGGCAGCAGTTGTGGTGGCGGCGGGCCCATGCCGACTTACTGACGCTGCGGCAGCAGCTGTGGTGGCGGCGGGCCCATGCCGACTTACTCACGCTGCGGCAGCAGCTGTGGTGGCGGCGGGCCCATGCCGACTTACTCACGCTGCGGCAGCAGTTGTGGTGGCGGCGGGCCCATGCCGACTTACTCACGCTGCGGCAGCAGTTGTGGTGGCGGCGGGCCCATGCCGACTTACTCACGCTGCGGCAGCAGTTGTGGTGGCGGCGGGCCCATGCCGACTTACTGACGCTGCGGCAGCAGTTGTGGTGGCGGCGGGCCCATGCCGACTTACTGACGCTGCGGCAGCAGTTGTGGTGGCGGCGGGCCCATGCCGACTTACTCACGCTGCGGCAGCAGTTGTGGTGGCGGCGGGCCCATGCCGACTTACTCACGCTGCAGCAGCAGCTGTGGTGGCGGCGGGCCCATGCCGACTTACTGACGCTGCGGCAGCAGTTGTGGTGGCGGCGGGCCCATGCTGACTTACTCACGCTGCGGCAGCAGCTGTGGTGGCGGCGGGCCCATGCCGACTTACTGACGCTGCGGCAGCAGTTGTGGTGGCGGCGGGCCCATGCCGACTTACTGACGCTGCGGCAGCAGTTGTGGTGGCGGCGGGCCCATGCCGACTTACTCACGCTGCGGCAGCAGTTGTGGTGGCGGCGGGCCCATGCCGACTTACTCACGCTGCGGCAGCAGTTGTGGTGGCGGCGGGCCCATGCCGACTTACTCACGCTGCAGCAGCAGCTGTGGTGGCGGCGGGCCCATGCCGACTTACTCACGCTGCAGCAGCAGTTGTGGTGGCGGCGGGCCCATGCCGACTTACTCACGCTGCGGCAGCAGTTGTGGTGGCGGCGGGCCCATGCCGACTTACTCACGCTGCGGCAGCAGGGGGGCCGACTTACTCACCAGTGGGGCCACTGGCGCAGTTGTGGTGGCGGCGGGCCCATGCCGACTTACTCACGCTGCGGCAGCAGTTGTGGTGGCGGCGGGCCCATGCCGACTTACTCACGCTGCGGCAGCAGTTGTGGTGGCGGCGGGCCCATGCCGACTTACTCACGCTGCGGCAGCAGTTGTGGTGGCGGCGGGCCCATGCCGACTTACTCACGCTGCGGCGCCCGCAGCTGTTTACCTGGTGTTTGCAGTCGCGCTTTAAGCCCGAATGCCAAATATGGCGTGACAGTTTTTCATGCAGCTGGCGGCCACAGTGGCCCTGGTGCGACACGTGCTACAGACCAGTAATGTCGAGTCGTTTGGTATGTGGCCAAACGATTTTCGGATTCATACGTTCACCGTCATAATAGTATACGATTCCGTTCTACCTGCTATATTTATCCACAGGTTCTCTTTTCGAATTAAGGGGCCGGTAGCTCAGTTGGAAGAGGGTCGGGAGTCTTGCTCGCAAGATTGTGGGTTCGAATCTCACAACCGACTGAATTTGCCGAGTCCACCCGCGACCAATCGGCGTCGTGAGATGTTGGCGACGCTATATCACCTAGCTGTATAGGTTGAATGCGTCGTAAAATAACCCATGGTTCTCTTTTCAAATTGGGTGAAAAATAACCCAAGTAGGGTTGACGCACCCAAAATCCTTAATAAACAAACAAACAATCCTCTTCTCAAACCAGGAGGGTAGCATTTGGCCCCACCTGTCCACGCGGCCATGTTTTGGACTCTGAATCTAAGCCAGCATTGTGGGCATTTCAATGGAATATTCGGATTGTGTTCGCATTATAGATGCACGCACACATCTAAGCATTCCGAAAGGAGTTGCGTAATACCACGAACAAGGTTGTTGTTTCCAAAATAAACGGAGGAGACGCTCGTGCATTTGCTGCTGGAAGTTGGAAAAGGATCTAACCACACCACATACAAGTGATTCACAGAGGTTGAAATGATAGTGTTTCCTTTTATTTGGTGGCTTTTAGCATTCGAATTCAACAGCGTTATATATATATATATATATATATATATATATATATATATATATATATATATATATATATATATATATATATATATATAAAATATATATATACATATATAAATATATACATATAAATATATACATATAAATATATATGAATACACAGATATATATATATATATATATATATATATATATATATATATATATATATATATATATATATATACACACACATTCAATCATTTACTTCTTCATACATTCATGCCTGCATTCATTCATATGCACATACATGCATATATACAGGGGCATGCACCGACGTTGCACCCGTTCATATGTGTTGGGTGACGGTAACCCCTGTCCACAGGAGGCGTTCACTGCTGTTACCCCTGTCCATATGTGTTGGGTGACGACGACCCCTGTCCACAGGAGGCGTTCACCGACGTGACGCTGGCGGCCGAAGGGCGCACCTTCCTGGCGCACAAGCTGGTGCTGTCCGCCTGCTCGCCGTACCTGCGCGACATCCTCGAGCGCAACCCGTGCAAACACCCGGTGGTGTTCCTGCGCGGGGTAACGGCGGCCGAGCTGCACACCCTGCTGCAGTACATCTACCGTGGGGAGGCGCACGTCCGACAGGACAGACTGCCCGGTGGGTCAGGGGAGGGAGCTGCACACCCTGCTGCAGTACATCTACCGTGGGGAGGCGCACGTCCGACAGGACAGACTGCCCGGTGGGTCAGGGGAGGGGAGCTGCACACCCTGCTGCAGTACATCTACCGTGGGGAGGCGCACGTCCGACAGGACAGACTGCCCGGTGGGTCAGGGGAGGGGGAGCTGCACACCCTGCTGCAGTACATCTACCGTGGGGAGGCGCACGTCCGACAGGACAGACTGCCCGGTGGGTCAGGGGAGGGAGCTGCACACCCTGCTGCAGTACATCTACCGTGGGGAGGCGCACGTCCGACAGGACAGACTGCCCGGTGGGTCAGGGGGGGGGAGCTGCACACCCTGCTGCAGTACATCTACCGTGGGGAGGCGCACGTCCGACAGGACAGACTGCCCGGTGGGTCAGGGGAAGGAGCTGCACACCCTGCTGCAGTACATCTACCGTGGGGAGGCGCACGTCCGACAGGACAGACTGCCCGGTGGGTCAGGGGAGGGGAGGGAGCTACACACCCTGCTGCAGTACATCTACCGTGGGGAGGCGCACGTCCGACAGGACAGACTGCCCGGTGGGTCAGGGGAGGGAGCTACACACCCTGCTGCAGTACATCTACCGTGGGGAGGCGCACGTCCGACAGGACAGACTGCCTGGTGGATCAGGGGAGGGGAGGGAGCTGCACACCCTGCTGCAGTACATCTACCGTGGGGAGGCGCACGTCCGACAGGACAGACTGCCCGGTGGGTCAGGGGAGGGAGCTGCACACCCTGCTGCAGTACATCTACCGTGGGGAGGCGCACGTCCGACAGGACAGACTGCCTGGTGGGTCAGGGGAGGGGAGCTGCACACCCTGCTGCAGTACATCTACCGTGGGGAGGCGCACGTCCGACAGGACAGACTGCCCAGTGGGTCAGGGAGGGAGCTGCACACCCTGCTGCAGTACATCTACCGTGGGGAGGCGCACGTCCGACAGGACAGACTGCCCGGTGGGTCAGGGGAGGGAGCTGCACACCCTGCTGCAGTACATCTACCGTGGGGAGGCGCACGTCCGACAGGACAGACTGCCCGGTGGGTCAGGGGAGGGAGCTGCACACCCTGCTGCAGTACATCTACCGTGGGGAGGCGCACGTCCGACAGGACAGACTGCCCAGTGGGTCAGTGGAGGGAGCTGCACACCCTGCTGCAGTACATCTACCGTGGGGAGGCGCACGTCCGACAGGATAGACTGCCCGGTGGGTCAGGGGAGGGAGCTACACACCCTGCTGCAGTACATCTACCGTGGGGAAGGCGCACGTCCGGCAGGACAGACTGCCCGGTGGGTCAGGGAGGGGAGCTACACACCCTGCTGCAGTACATCTACCGTGGGGAGGCGCACGTCCGACAGGACAGACTGCCCGGTGGGTCAGGGGAGGGAGGGTGCCACCCCTGCTGCAGTACATCTACCGTGGGGAGGCGCACGTCCGACAGGACAGACTGCCCGGTGGGTCAGGGGAGGGAGCTGCACACCCTGCTGCAGTACATCTACCGTGGGGAGGCGCACGTCCGACAGGACAGACTGCCCGGTGGGTCAGGGGAGGGAGCTGCACACCCTGCTGCAGTACATCTACCGTGGGGAGGCGCACGTCCGACAGGACAGACTGCCCGGTGGGTCAGGGGAGGGAGCTGCACACCCTGCTGCAGTACATCTACCGTGGGGAGGCGCACTTCCGACAGGACAGACTGCCCGGTGGGTCAGGGAGGGGAGGGTGCACACCCTGCTGCAGTACATCTACCGTTGGGAGGCGCACGTCCGACGGACAGACTGCCCGGTGGGTCAGGGGAGGGAGCTGCACACCCTGCTGCAGTACATCTACCGTGGGGAGGCGCACGTCCGGCAGGACAGACTGCCCGGTGGGTCAGGAGAGGGAGCTACACACCCTGCTGCAGTACATCTACCGTGGGGAGGCGCACGTCCGACAGGACAGACTGCCTGGTGGGTCAGGGGAGGGGAGGGTGCTACACACCCTGCTACAGTACATCTACCGTGGGGAGGCGCCCGTCCGACAGGACAGACTGCCCGGTGGGTCAGGGGAGGGAGCTACACACCCTGCTGCAGTACATCTACCGTGGGAGAGGCGCACGTCCGACAGGACAGACTGCCTGGTGGGTCAGGGGGAGGGGAGGGTGCTACACACCCTGCTACAGTACATCTACCGTGGGGAGGCGCACGTCCGACAGGACAGACTGCCCGGTGGGTCAGGGGAGGGGAGGGAGCTACACACCCTGCTGCAGTACATCTACCGTGGGGAGGCGCACGTCCGACAGGACAGACTGCCCGGTGGGTCAGGGGGGAGGAGCTACACACCCTGCTGCAGTACATCTACCGTGGGGAGGCGCACGTCCGACAGGACAGACTGCCCGGTGGGTCAGGGGAGGGAGCTGCACACCCTGCTGCAGTACATCTACCGTGGGGAGGCGCACGTCCGACAGGACAGACTGCCCGGTGGGTCAGGGGAGGGAGCTGCACACCCTGCTGCAGTACATCTACCGTGGGGAGGCGCACGTCCGACAGGACAGACTGCCCGGTGGGTCAGGGGAGGGAGCTACACACCCTGCTGCAGTACATCTACCGTGGGGAGGCGCACGTCCGACAGGACAGACTGCCCGGTGGGTCAGGGGAGGGAGCTGCACACCCTGCTGCAGTACATCTACCGTGGGGAGGCGCACGTCCGACAGGACAGACTGCCCGGTGGGTCAGGGGAGGGAGCTGCACACCCTGCTGCAGTACATCTACCGTGGGGAGGCGCACGTCCGACAGGACAGACTGCCCGGTGGGTCAGGGGAGGGAGCTACACACCCTGCTGCAGTACATCTACCGTGGGGAGGCGCACGTCCGACAGGACAGACTGCCCGGTGGGTCAGGGGAGGGAGCTGCACACCCTGCTGCAGTACATCTACCGTGGGGAGGCGCACGTCCGACAGGACAGACTGCCCGGTGGGTCAGGGGAGGGGAGGGAGCTACACACCCTGCTGCAGTACATCTACCGTGGGGAGGCGCACGTCCGACAGGACAGACTGCCCGGTGGGTCAGGGGAGGGAGCTACACACCCTGCTGCAGTACATCTACCGTGGGGAGGCGCACGTCCGACAGGACAGACTGCCCGGTGGGTCAGGGGAGGAGGCTACACACCCTGCTGCAGTACATCTACCGTGGGGAGGCGCACGTCCGACAGGACAGACTGCCCGGTGGGTCAGGGAGGGAGCTACACACCCTGCTGCAGTACATCTACCGTGGGGAGGCGCACGTCCGGCAGGACAGACTGCCCGGTGGGTCAGGGGGGGGCTACACACCCTGCTGCAGTACATCTACCGTGGAGAGGCGCACGTCCGACAGGACAGACTGCCCGGTGGGTCAGGGAGGGAGGGAGCTGCACACCCTGCTGCAGTACATCTACCGTGGAGAGGCGCACGTCCGACAGGACAGACTGCCCGGTGGGTCAGGGGAGGGAGCTGCACACCCTGCTGCAGTACATCTACCGTGGGGAGGCGCACGTCCGACAGGACAGACTGCCCGGTGGGTCAGGGAAGGAGCTCACACCCTGCTGCAGTACATCTACCGTGGGGAGGCGCACGTCCGACAGGACAGACTGCCCGGTGGGTCAGGGGAGGGAGCTGCACACCCTGCTGCAGTACATCTACCGTGGGGAGGCGCACGTCCGACAGGACGACTGCCCGGTGGGTCAGGGGAGGAGCTGCACACCCTGCTGCAGTACATCTACCGTGGGGAGGCGCACGTCCGACAGGACAGACTGCCCGGTGGGTCAGGGGAGGGAGGCTGCACACCCTGCTGCAGTACATCTACCGTGGGGAGGCGCACGTCCGACAGGACAGACTGCCCGGTGGGTCAGGGGGGAGGGAGCTACACACCCTGCTGCAGTACATCTACCGTGGGGAGGCGCACGTCCGACGGACAGACTGCCCGGTGGGTCAGGGGAGGGAGCTACACACCCTGCTGCAGTACATCTACCGTGGGGAGGCGCACGTCCGACAGGACAGACTGCCCGGTGGGTCAGGGGAGGGAGCTGCACACCCTGCTGCAGTACATCTACCGTGGGGAGGCGCACGTCCGACAGGACAGACTGCCCGGTGGGTCAGGGAGGGGGGAGCTGCACACCCTGCTGCAGTACATCTACCGTGGGGAGGCGCACGTCCGACAGGACAGACTGCCCGGTGGGTCAGGGGAAGGAGCTGCACACCCTGCTGCAGTACATCTACCGTGGGGAGGCGCACGTCCGACAGGACAGACTGCCCGGTGGGTCAGGGGAGGGGAGGGAGCTACACACCCTGCTGCAGTACATCTACCGTGGTGAGGCGCACGTCCGACAGGACAGACTGCCCGGTGGGTAAGGGGAGGGAGCTGCACACCCTGCTGCAGCACATCTATCGAGGAGAGGCGCATGCCTCGCTGTCCTCCAGACAATCCCTGGCTTACCGGCGGTCCCTGCCATACAAGCTGCCCATGTCTTGTTGCTTTCTCCTGTCCTACATGCGGTCCCTAATTTGAAGACGGTTCTGTCCTATAGGCGGTCCCTAATGTACAGATGGTTCTGGACTAGTCTACTCCTTTTCCACATGGACGTTGATAGTTCCGTGGTTAGGCTGAGTGCATGGGACACCAGAGGTGCGGGGTTCGATTCCCCGCGATGCCAGTCCTTCCTACCAGGGTGATAGTCGGGCGACGCCGTATGGCTTCAGCTGCTGAGTGTGTCGTTAAGCCGCAATCCACCCCAATCCAGTTCTCCTTTGCCACAGACGGCCCCGGTCCTAGGTTGGCCCCGGACCCGCGTGACGTTGGTGGCCGGCCAGTGTCCCGTGCCCGGCCCGGAGCCGCGTGACATTGGTGGCCGGCCAGTGTCCCGTGCCCGGCCCGCAGCCGCGTGACATTGGTGGCCGGCCAGTGTCCCGTGCCCGGCCCGGAGCCGGTGTGTGACGCGGCCGTGGCCGGCCAGTGTCCCGTGCCCGGCCCGCAGCCGCGTGACATTGGTGGCCGGCCAGTGTCCCGTGCCCGGTCCGCAGCCGGTGTGTGACGCGGCGGCGGCGGTGGCCGGCCAGTGTCCCGTGCCCGGTCCGGAGCCGGTGTGTGACGCGGCGGCGGTGGCCGGCCAGTGTCCCGTGCCCGGTCCTGAGCCGGTGTGTGACGCGGCGGCGGTGGCCGGCCAGTGTCCCGTGCCCGGTCCGGAGCCGGTGTGTGACGCGGCGGCCGTGGCGGCCGGCCAGTGTCCCGTGCCCGGCCAGTGTCCCGTGCCCGGTCCGGAGCCGGTGTGTGACGCGGCGGCCGTGGCCGGCCAGTGCCCCGCCGAGCCGGTGTGTGACGCGGCGGCGGTGGCCGGCCAGTGTCCCGTGCCCGGTCCGGAGCCGGTGTGTGACGCGGCGGCGGCGGTGGCCGGCCAGTGTCCCGTGCCCGGTCCGGAGCCGGTGTGTGACGCGGCGGCCGTGGCGGCCGGCCAGTGTCCCGTGCCCGGCCAGTGTCCCGTGCCCGGTCCGGAGCCGGTGTGTGACGCGGCGGCGGCGGTGGCCGGCCAGTGTCCCGTGCCCGGTCCGGAGCCGGTGTGTGACGCGGCGGCCGTGGCCGGCCAGTGTCCCGTGCCCGGCCCGCAGCCGGTGTGTGACGCGGCGGCTGGTGTTTCAGCGCTGCTGCGGACCGCCACCGAGCTGCAGATCAAGGGTCTGGCCAGCGTGACTGGCGAGCGGCCGCCGCCGGCGCCTGCCGCCGACTCTGAGCACAACCCGTACCCGTCGCCGCCGCTGAGCACACCCAGCCGCCTGGCGCCGCTGTCTGCCCGCTGCGGCCTGGCCGGTCTGCCGCCCACCGCGCTCGACCTCAACCAGCCGCCGCCGCCCATCGTGCTGGACACGCTGCGACTGCCGCTGCTGAACAAGGTGAGCCGCCCATCGTGCTGGACACGCTGCGACTGCCGCTGCTGAACAAGGTGAGCCGCCCATCGTGCTGGACACGCTGCGACTGCCGCTGCTGAACAAGGTGAGCCGCCCATCGTGCTGGACACGCTGCGACTGCCGCTGCTGAACAAGGTGAGCCGCCCATCGTGCTGGACACGCTGCGACTGCCGCTGCTGAACAAGGTGAGCCGCCCATCGTGCTGGACACGCTGCGACTGCCGCTGCTGAACAAGGTGAGCCGCCCATCGTGCTGGACACGCTGCGACTGCCGCTGCTCAACAAGGTGAGCCGCCCGCCCGACGCTGGGGTGTGCCACCATACACTGTGTCACCAGGTGATGTGTCACCAGACGTTGTGTCACCAGACACTGCAACGCTGTGTCACCAGATGCTGTGTCACCAGATGCTGTGTCACCAGATGCTGTGTCACCAGACTATGTGTCACCAGACGCTGTGTCACCAGACGCTGTGTCACCAGATGCTGTGTCACCAGACACTGTGTCACCAGATGCTGTGTCACCAGACGCTGTGTCACCAGACGCTGTGTCACCAGACGCTGTGTCACCAGATGCTGTGTCACCAGACGCTGTGTCACCAGGTGATGTGTCACCAGACGCTGTGTCACCAGACGCTGTGTCACCAGACACTGTGTCACCAGACGCTGTGTCACCAGACGATGTGTCACCAGACACTGTGTCACCAGACGCTGTGTCACCAGACGATGTGTCACCAGATGCTGTGTCACCAGACGCTGTGTCACCAGACTATGTGTCACCAGACGCTGTGTCACCAAACGCTGTGTCACCAGATGCTGTGTCACCAGACACTGTCACCAGACGCTGTGTCACCAGACGCTGTGTCACCAGACGCTGTGTCACCAGACGCTGTGTCACCAGACGCTGTGTCACCAGACGTTGTGTCACCAGACACTGTGTCACCAGATGATGTGTCACCAGACACTGTGTCACCAGACACTGTGTCACCAGACGCTGTGTCACCATACGCTGTGTCACCAGATGATGTGTCACCAGACACTGTGTCACCAGACACTGTGTCACCAGACGCTGTGTCACCATACGCTGTGTCACCAGATGATGTGTCACCAGACGCTGTGTCACCAGACGCTGTGTTGCCAGACGCTGTGTCACCAGACGCTGTGTCACCAGACGCTGTGTCATCAGATGCTGTGTCACCAGGTGATGTGTCACCAGGTGATGTGTCACCAGACGCTTTGTCACCAGACGCTGTGTCACCAGACGCTGTGTCACCAGACGCTGTGTCACCAGGTGATGTGTCACCAGACACTGTCACCAGACGCTGTGTCACCAGACGCTGTGTCACCAGACGCTGTGTCACCAGACGCTGTGTCACCAGGTGATGTGTCACCAGGTGATGTGTCACCATACGCTGTGTCACCAGGTGATGTGTCACCAGGTGATGTGTCACCATACGCTGTGTCACCAGGTGATGTGTCACCAGGTGATGTGTCACCAGACGCTGTGTCACCAGACGCTATGTTGCCAGACGCTGTGTTGCCAGACGATGTGTCACCAGACGACTGTGTGGCCAGACACTGTGTGGCCAGATGCTGTGTCACCAGACACTGTGTCACCAGACACTGTGTCACCAGACAATGTGTCACCAGACACTGTCACCAGACACTGTGTCACCAGACACTGTGTCACCAGACAATGTGTCACCAGACGCTGTGTCACCAGACACTGTCACCAGACGACTGTGTGGCCAGACAATGTGTCACCAGACGCTGTGTCACCAGACACTGTCACCAGACACTGTCACAGACCTGTGTCACCAGACGCTGTGTCACCAGACGCTGTGTCACCAGATGCTGTGTCACCAGACACTGTGTCACCAGACGCTGTGTCACCAACGCTGTGTCACCAGATGATGTGTCACCAGACACTGTGTCACCAGACACTGTGTCACCAGACGCTGTGTCACCATACGCTGTGTCACCAGATGATGTGTCACCAGACGCTGTGTTGCCAGACGCTGTGTCACCAGACGCTGTGTCACCAGACGCTGTGTCACCAGACGCTGTGTCATCAGATGCTGTGTCACCAGGTGATGTGTCACCAGGTGATGTGTCACCAGACGCTGTGTCACCAGACGCTGTGTCACCAGACGCTGTGTCACCAGACGCTGTCACCAGGTGATGTGTCACCAGACACTGTCACCAGACGCTGTGTCACCAGACGCTGTGTCACCAGACGCTGTGTCACCAGACGCTGTGTCACCAGGTGATGTGTCACCAGGTGATGTGTCACCATACGCTGTGTCACCAGGTGATGTGTCACCAGGTGATGTGTCACCATATGCTGTTCACCAGGTGATGTGTCACCAGGTGACGTGTCACCAGACGCTGTGTCACCAGACGCTATGTTGCCAGACGCTGTGTTGCCAGACGATGTGTCACCAGACGACTGTGTGGCCAGACATGTGTGGCCAGATGCTGTGTCACCAGACACTGTGTCACCAGACACTGTGTCACCAGACAATGTGTCACCAGACACTGTCACCAGACACTGTGTCACCAGACACTGTGTCACCAGACAATGTGTCACCAGACGCTGTGTCACCAGACACTGTCACCAGACGACTGTGTGGCCAGACAATGTGTCACCAGACGCTGTGTCACCAGAACTGTCACCAGACACTGAGGAAATAAAGGCCAGACAATGTGTCACCAGACGCTGTGTCACCAGACACTGTCACCAGACACTGTGCCAGACACTGTGTCACCAGACACTGTGTCACCAGACACTGTCACCAGACCTCGTGTCACCAGACACTGTGTCACCAGACACGGTGTCACCAGACACTGTGTCACCAGACACTGTGTCACCAGACACTGTGTCACCAGACACTGTGTCACCAGACACGGTGTCACCAGACGCTGTGTCACCAGACGCTGTGCCACCAGACGCTGTGTCACCAGACGCTGTGTCACCAGACGCTGTGTCACCAGACGCTGTGTCACCAGACGCTGTGTCACCAGACGCTGTGTCACCAGACGCTGTGTCACCAGACGCTGTGCCACCAGACGCTGTGTCACCAGGTGATGTGTCACCAGGTGATGTGTCACCAGGCGCTGTGTCACCAGACGCTGTGTCACCAGGGATGTGTCACCAGACACTGTCACCAGACGCTGTGTCACCAGACGCTGTGTCGCCAGACGCTGTGCCACCAGACGCTGTGTCACCAGACACGGTGTCACCAGACACTGTGCCACCAGACACTGTGTCACCAGACACTGTGTCACCAGACACTGTGTCACCAGACACGGTGTCACCAGACGCTGTGTCACCAGACGCTGTGCCACCAGACGCTGTGTCACCAGACGCTGTGTCACCAGACGCTGTGTCACCAGACGCTGTGTCACCAAACGCTGTGTCACCAGATGCTGTGTCACCAGACGATGTCAGCAGACGACGTGTCACCAGACACTGTGTCACCAGACACTGTCACCAGACGATGTGTCACCAGACGATGTGTCACCAGGTGATGTGTCACCAGACACTGCGTCACCAGACACTGTGTCACCAGACGCTGTGTCACCAGGTGATGTGTCACCAGACCGTATGTTTGATCGTCTTCTCGGTCAGCACATTGTCGGCCCCCGTCACTCGTGGCTGCCTATCCCATATCGTTTGGTTTGGTTACATGTACCTTGTCGTTCGATATGGCTACCTACCCTGTATTGTTTGATGTGGCTCCCTATCACATGCCATTTGATGTGGCTGCCTACCCCATATCGCTTTATGTGGCCATTTACCCCATGTGGGTTGATGTAGCTCCTTACCCCGTATCGTTTGATGTGGCTTCCTACTCCGTACCGTCTGGTGTGGCCTGACTGAATGTGCAGGCCAGGTTTGCCAGCTGTGTTGCAGTGGCGTGCTCGAGGTGCCGCAGTTCTGCTAGCCTCTCCTGCTGGCTTGTTCTTCTGTGTTGTTTTCGTCCCATGGCCGGCTCGATTCGTGGCTGGTGTGAGCTTGGTGTGCCCAGTTTCACCTGCGGCTCATATGACTTGTGTGTTCCCAGTTTCACCTGCGGCTGATATGACTTGTGTGTTCCCAGTTTCACCTGCGGCTGATATGACTTGTGTGTTCCCAGTTTCACCTGCGGCTGATATGACTTGTGTGTGCTCAGTTTCACCTGCGGCTCATATGACTTGTGTGTGCTCAGTGTGTCTAGTGTGTCTAGTCTGATCATTGTCCCTCGTGACCGGTGTGTGCCATTCTCAGCTGGGCACCACCACCTCTGAGCGGGAGGCGTCTGGCTCGTCTCCGCCACCTCCGCCGGACGGGGCCGACGGCGATGACGACATGCGGTCCGACGACGGCGCCATGCCGCTCGTCACAACGGTCAGTGACGTCACCCGGACAGACTGTGACGTCACCGGCCACGCTCGCCCCACCCGCGCCCGAGCGCCTGCAGTAGTTGTGGCTGCGCCAACACCAGCGCCAGTGCTGAGCAGGGCGCGCCAACGTTAATTCAAGGCTATGTTGTCCCAGCCATCAAAGACGTCACTGGAATACCATGACTATCATCTACTTAATACTATATATAATACTTTTATATATAAATGTATTTATGTATATATGTATATATATATATATATATATATATATATATATATATATATATATATATATATATATATATGTATATATATATATATATATATATATATATATATATATGTATAGTATAGATAGATATATATATATATATATATATATATATATATATATATATATATATATATATATATATATATATATATATATATATATATATTTATATATATATATATATATATATTTATATATATGTATAGGTATAGATATGTATACACACACATATATATATATATATATATATATATATATATATATATATATATATATATATATGTATAGGTATAGATATATATATATATATATATATATATATATATACATGTATGTATGTTAAGGACTTGCTATGTGCTCGTGCAGGTGGTGTTTGAGCATAAACGGTGGTATTAACATAGCATGCTGGTGTGTTCCAGATAAAGACTGAAGGCGACGGCGAGCCAATGGGAGGTGTTAATATTCACGTGAACGGTGAGTGTTGATGGTGGGGCCGTGTGTGTATGTTGTCTCGTGTTGCGTTTGTTGTGCCACGTTGTGTTGTCTTACGTGTGTTTTCGTATTTTGTTTGTTGTTGTCCTCGCCGTGATTGTCGTTGTCTCATGTTATTAGGTACAGCGCTGTGTTGAGCATGATTATGAGTCTCTTGATGTGTTTATTGCATCATGTGTGTGAGTGTGTGTTGTCCCACGTTGTGTTTTTTTTTTAAACTCGTTTTGTGTTTGTTGTCTCACGCTGTGTTTGTTGCCCTACGTTGTGTATGCTTGCTAACAGTAAGTCTCGTTTGTGCTGACTGAGTATGCTCGGCCGGCCGGCTGACACGTTGTGTGATGTAACTCAGACGGCTGACATGTTGTGTGGTGTAACTCAGACGGCTGACACGTTGTGTGGTGTAACTCGGACGGCTGACATGTTGTGTGGTGTAACTCGGACGGCCGACACGTTGTGTGGTGTAACTCAGACGGCCGACACGTTGTGTGGTGTAACTCAGACGGCTGACACGTTGTGTGGTGTAACTCAGACGGCTGACACGTTGTGTGGTGTAACTCAGACGGCCGACACGTTGTGTGGTGTAACTCAGACGGCACGTTGTGTGATGTAACTCAGACGGCTGACATGTTGTGTGGTGTAACTCAGACGGCTGACACGTTGTGTGGTGTAACTCAGACGGCTGACACGTTGTGTGGTGTAACTCAGACGGCCGACACGTTGTGTGGTGTAACTCAGACGGCTGACACGTTGTGTGGTGTAACTCGGACGGCACGTTGTGTGGTGCAACTCAGATGGCCGACACGTTGTGTAACTTACGGTGCCATTCGTGCTGTGCAGGTGTCTCGGCGTCACCCCGTAATGTGCCGCGTTGTACAGGTGTAACGCTGTATGGGTGTAACGCTGTGCAGGTGTAGCGTTGTGCAGATGTAACGCTGTGCAGGTGTAGCGTTGTGCAGGTGTAACGCTGTACAGGAGTAGCGTTGTGCAGGTGTAGCGTTGTGCAGGTGTAGCGCTGTGCTGGTGTAACGCTGTGCTGTGTGCAGACCCGTCTGAGCTGGTGGAGACGTTCTCGGCTCTGGACGGCGTGGTCAGCCAGCCTGCCAGGGCCGTCGGCGGCATCGACAACACTCACATCCAGAGTCTGATCGCCCAGCTGGCCGCGCCGCGCTCCGCCGCCACCGGCCTCAAGAGGGTACGTCGCCCGGCAGTCCGCCCTCCCGCCAGAGAGGCTGTGTCAGCCGGCGGTCCGTCCATCGTCCCCCCATAGACATAGGCTGCGTGCCGGCCAGTGGCTCGCCGGCCCCTCCGCTGTCCCCCGCCATCCCCCGGCATTGAGGGTACGTCAGCCAGTGACCTGTCGGCCCGTCCGCTGTCCCCCACCATCCCACCGGCATTGAGGGTACGTCAGCCAGTGACCTGTCGGCCCCTCCGCTGTCCCCCGCCATCCCCCGGCATTGAGGGTACGTCAGCCAGTGAATGTCGGCCCCTCCGCTGTCCCCCGCCATCCTCCGTCATTGAGGGTACGTCAGCCAGTGACCTGTCGGCCCGTCCACTGTCCCCCCACCATCCCACCGGCATTGAGGGTACGTCAGCCAGTGACCTGTCGGCCCCTCCGCTGTCCCCCACCATCCCACCGGCATTGAGGGTACGTCAGCCAGTGACCTGTCGGCCCGTCCGCTGTCCCCCGCCATCCCCCGGCATTGAGGGTACGTCAGCCAGTGACCTGTCGGCCCCTCCGCTGTCCCCCGCCATCCCCCGGCATTGAGGGTACGTCAGCCAGTGACCTGTCGGCCCGTCCGCTGTCCCCCGCCATCCCCCGTCATTGAGGGTACGTCAGCCAGTGACCTGTCGGCCCCTCCGCTGTCCCCCGCCATCCCCCGGCATTGAGGGTACGTCAGTCAGTGACCTGTCGGCCCGTCCGCTGTCCCCCGCCATCCCCCGGCATTGAGGGTACGTCAGCCAGTGACCTGTCGGCCCGTCCTCTGTCCCCCGCAGTAGGTGGCACGTCGGCCGGCCCGGATGATGACCAATTGTCCGCACTGCCGTATTGAGCGTCGTTGTTAATTCATGGGTGCTGCCAATATGAATCGTTACGTATGCAATCTGTGGGTAATGTATTATTTGAGTTCTGGACACGAAGGTCATGAATTTTCCAGAGATTACGTTTATAGAGCTGAAAGCTGACCTTTGGTTTATTTAGTGTGATGGGACGGGACGACCGCAACTAGAACGACCTCAAACGCGTGCAGCTTGAAGCGTCCTAGTTCGATTTCCAACTAGAAAATGATGCAAACGAGACGAAGCCGAATGTGTGCCAACGCCATTGATAACTCGGAACTACTATGTAACGTACCATATTATTTATCGGACAGACGGCGAGGGAATTACACACCAAAGTTCTTGTTGATTGTCGATGTTCTGAGCTTCAGTCATTTTTGGTCGAAATCCAAGCAACCTTGATTGTTTCGCCTCTTGCGCCTTTCTCGATGTCCCATGTGCACGTAAAGTATAATGGAAAATGTCAAACATCACCAAATACATCACTAGTATGCCGATATCTAGTTTAATATATATAATATGATTGGCCATTTTGCACCCACACCGGTTGAAACCGAAATCAGAATCTTCACGCTTGGCACTCTATGACCGATGCAGGCGATGCACCCCGGCACTACCATAGCCTCGAAACAAACAATCTGAACCCCGTTGTGAGGATGCCAGCAACGTTTGTCTCCCATTCGTATTTAGTACGCTACAATAGCTCCACTAAGCTGACTGAGCGCGCCAAACTGACTCAGTGCCCCAGTTGGCGGAGGGGGTTGTGGCTCTACGACGCACTCAGCAGCTGAGGCCATGTGGCGTCGCCTGCCTCTCACCCTGCCAGGGAGGACGGGTACCGCGGGTAATCGGACCCCATACCTCTGGTGTGCCAAACGCTCAGCTTACCCGCTGACTGCGCCGGCCCACCGACTGTGCGTCAGCTGACTATGCTTCAGCTGACTATGTCAGCTGAATGCGTCAGCTGACTATGCGTCAGCTGACTATGCTTCAGCTGACTATTCGCCGGCTGACTGTGCGTCAGCAGACTGTATGCGCGAGCTGACTGTGCGCCAGCTGACTGTGCGCGCCAGCTGACTGTGCGCCAGCTGACTGTATGCGCCAGCTGACTGTGCGCCAGCTGACTGTGCGCCGGCCGGCCGAGTGCGCCAGCTGACCGCTCACTCCGTCCACAGGGTCCCTACACGTGCCGCTACTGCGGCGAGACATTCAAGGCCAAGGAGCACCTGAACCGACACGAGCGCATCCACACTGGCGAGCGGCCGTTCCCGTGCGTGCTGTGTGGCAAGCGGTTCTCGCGCAAGGACCACCTGAAGATCCACGTGCTGATCCACACGGGAGAGAAGCCGTACAGCTGCACCATGTGCAGCAAGCGGTTCACGCAGAAGCAGACGCTGATCGAGCACGAGAACGTGCACCTGGGCCGCAAGCCGTTCAGATGCGACCTGTGCGACGCCTCCTTCCCGGCTCGGGGTGAGTTGGTGGTGGTGGGAGGTGCTGGCGCAGGTTAAGTGGGTGATGACGGGAGATTCTGGCTCAGGGTGAGTGGCTCATGGTGGGAGGTGCTGGCGCAGGTTAAGTGGGTGATGACGGGAGATTCTGGCTCAGGGTGAGTGGCTCATGGTGGGAGGTGCTGGCGCAGGTTAAGTGGGTGATGACGGGAGATTCTGGCTCAGGGTGAGTGGCTCATGGTGGGAGGTTCTACCTCGGGCGTCAGTCGTGGACGGCGTCATTTGCAGCAGTGCATGCCATGAACACCAGTAGGTCCGAGCAGGCACCAGCGGACACCAGCAGGCCAGAAGCAAGCACCAGCAGACAGTGTCGGCTACCACAGCCAGCTGGTGCACAGTACTGTCCATCGTCAGATGTGCCACTGCACTCCCGCAGGAAACCTCGAATATCACAGCCGGTGCACAGTACTGTCCGTCGTCTGACCCACCACTACACTCCCGCGGGAAACCTTAAGTACCACAGCCGGTGCACAGTACTGTCCGTCGTCTGACCCACCACTACGCTCCCGCAGGAAACCTCAAGTACCACAAGCGGAGCGTCCACGGCTGTGCCATGAACGCGACGCCGGGCAAGAGCTCGGCCGGCCTGGAAGCCACCAACTGAGCTCGGTGGGCCGGAGATTCGCCAGCTGAGCTCCGCCCGCCTGGAAGCTGCGGGCTGAGCTCCGCAGAGCTGAGGACTCCACTCGACTCTGCAGGGCCGGAGGCTCCACTTGGCTCCGCATGGCTGTCTGAACCAGCCGCACTTCTCCGGACTGGAGGCGTCCGGCTGCGCCAGGCTGAGCTGGCGCACCTGGCGCCGCGCCAGAGGCGTCAGCGGCGTGACGCCGCACGAGACGCCGCAGGGCAGGCATTATATACCAAGGTACAACAGTAACGATGAGGCTTCTGGCTCACTCCACACCGACCACCTTCCGCGCGCACAATGTTTTACTGGTCCGTACGTTTGGTGAGGTGGTGAGCGGCGGCGCGTGCCGGCCGCTCCCTCGGCAGGCTCGTGAGGCTCGGCCGGCGCCGGTCGCGCGGCCGTATCCCCGTCACGTGTGCAGATGGATGCCGGGCCGCCGCCAGAGATAGTAGTTTAATGGGCTGTATGATAGCGAGCAGAGTTCGCGCGTCCGGGTGAGATGCTCTCCATGACCGCCGTCGGACGTGGCGGCGTTTTTTGTTTTTGTTTTGTTCAGTTTGCTTGACAATGGCGACCAGTGTTGTCCGGGCAGGGCCCTTCAACCACTTCGTCACGTTCGTAAATTGCCGGTGGTGAAGCACGCCTGCTGTGGCGACTAGGGTGAGGGCTCGCCACACCGGGAAGCTCGCATTGCGGACCCACTCGGGGTACTGAAGGCCTGCAATTTGTCCCAGCGTTGCCGCAAATGTTTCCAGCCTGGCCCCCTTCTCTGTTGAAGGAGTGAAGTTATATGCGTGAGGCCTTGGCAACAAAGCTGCACACAGGCATTACTAATTACCGCCGCATGTTGACATGCGATGTATCGCGAGTCCTATCTTGTCCGGCCGGATGTGGGCGTGCCCAGACGTGTGGTCGTCCTCCCACGGCTCCAGGCAGCTGACCTGACCAGCCCCGAGGGCCAGACTGACTTGGTGACTGGTCTGCGGGCCCTAAGGGGCTAGACAGCCGACCTAACCTGCCCTAAGGGAAGGGCCAGCCTGACGAGCCCTGAGGGTTTAGACAGCCGACCTAACCTGCTCTAAGGGACGGGCCAGTCTGAGGAGCCTTCAGGGCCGGACATCTGACCTGACGTTCCCTGAGGGCCGAACATCTGACCTGACGTTCCCTGAGGGCCGGACATCTGGCCTGACGTTCCCTGAGTGCCGGACATCTGACCTGACGTTCCCTAAGGGCCGTACATCTGACCTGACGAGCCCTGGTGTCCGGACATCTGACCTGACGAGCCCTGGTGTCCGGACATCTGACCTGACGTTCCCTGAGGGCCGAACATCTGACCTGACGAGCCCTGGGGGCCAGACATCTGACCTGACTGGCCCTGAGGGCGGGACATCTGACCTGACTGGCTCTGAGGGCCGGACATCTGATCTGACGTTCCCTGAGGGCCGGACATCTGACCTGACGAGCCCTGGGGGCCAGACATCTGACCAGACTGGCCCTGAGGGCGGGACATCTGACCTGACGTTCCCTGAGGGCCGGACATCTGACCTGACGAGCCCTGGTGGCTAGCCTGACGAGCCCTGAGGGCCAGACATCTGACCTGACTGGCCCTGAGGCCGGGACATCTGACCTGACGGGCCCTGAGGGCGGGACATCTGACCTGACGGGCCCTGAGGGCGGGACATCTGACCTGACGAGCCCTGAGGGCCGGACATCTGACCTGACGAGCCCTGAGGCCCCAGACAGCCGACCCGATGCGGGCCTCTGGCCCAAGACGTGCCGCGGCCTGTGCCAGCGGCAGTATGTGTGACGGGCCGGCGGCATGACCACGTGGCTGTCAGCTGGCGGGCCGCGGCGGCAGGAGTACAATAGTGGGCCGGACGGCGGGCCAGGCGGGCCGTCGGCACCAGCTGGCTGGCGCTGCGCCATCCACTGGTGTCGCAGTGTGTGTGGGGGGTGGGGGCGGACAGGAGCCGGCAGCCCTGCCCTGCTCCCGCTGCGGTCAGCGATGCCACATCGCTCCATTGGGATGTCCTACCATGATCCGTCGCCGTTGATATCCAGTCCTGTTGCATCATCCTGAACATGCAACCCCCCTCCATCACCAGTGGCAAAGCGCTCGATGAGTAGGGCCAGAATCCAGCCACTCGCCCCTCGAAAGGTGACGTCACTAGGGCGTCTATGGGATCGCTGGTTTCGTCATGTTTCGGACTCTGGAGAGTTCACTTAAGGTAGATGTTTAAAAGAAAAGATTTTGTAATTAGAAACTGGATGCGAAATCGGCCATGGCCCCCAAATGTTTATCCACCCAAAAATCGTCGTTTTATTTTTATTCATGAAATTTTCCGAATGTTTAGTTCAACTTCATACAACTTTCCTCTAATGGGTAGAGCGATCCAGGGAAACGTTGTTTTAGGTCAACTTTCCCTCATGAAAGTGCTTATTTCAGCCTGAATTTTCTACTTTAGCCACTTTGGGCACATTTACTGCACAAATAGTTTATTATCTTCGATATTTTGTGTCGGCAAGCACTCAAGATTTTGGCATTCGCCCGATGAAGTCGGAAATCAGTGTGTTTACCGGTCACAGGGGTGAAGACTAGTTCTTCGGTCGTTCCGAACTCCTGCTCGAAGAAAGCCTAAGTTGAGGCCGAAGTAGTGCAGTGGATATTATGGGCTTATCACGTTTTGAAGACCCGGCGCCCCTCGTGCTCCTGTCCGCCTGGGCAAATGTTTGTGTGTCGTCAGTCTGGGGGGGGGGAGGGGAGGGCGGCAGTATATTGACCTATAGTGACCGACTGTGGGCCGCGGGTCGGCCGATTGCTGACTGGAGGAGGTGGCCGTCGCCTCGCGCCTCCATCGCCCATGTGGCTGACCGACCACCGCAGCGACATAGTCCGTCTGCACCATGTACACAGACCGTTTGCAATTTTGTGAAGCTTTACCCCGGTTCGCGCGAAAATGTTTGTGCAATGTGGAATTGTTATGACATTCCATTGGACGCGCCTGCGGCATACGAACTGCTCTGCGCATGCGCCGGCGCGCGCATCCGAAGTGGCTCGCCAATGGTACGCACGTAGTCTATCGGACGTTATGCCTGTTTGTTCGAACATTTAACAATTTACGCTTTGAATTCTCGACAGAAACGCGTTACGTCACCACTTAGCGCTTTGTACACTTACGATGCATCGGTGACTGTCGTGTATGTTGGCATGTGTGTGTTGATATGGCTTTATACGCGTGCAGACGGGCGAGCAGCGGTGTCCGCTCGGTGTGTGTTGGATTGTGCGCCGCGTGTGTGTACGCCGTTGCTATGGTAGTTTGGGCGACCGTAGCGTGTAGTGTGAGGGTGCGGCCCGGCTGCAGTTTGTTGTGTCGAGGTGCCTTGTCGGCCGGCGGCCCGCTTGTCGTGTACGGGCGTGTGTGGGTCTGTACGTGGCGTATCCCTGGTGTGGCCGCCCGCCCGAGCCACGGCACAGCTCAGCGCCGGCTGCCCTCCACCTTGGTCTGCTCTTCCTCGGGCCGGCCCTCGATGGCCCACTGGTCCGGCCCGCTGCTGTCGGGTGCTCGCTGTTGGGCGCCGTCGAGCCGCTTCCGTTACACCGTGGCGACTGCGCCCCTGCTCAGTACGCCCGACGCGGCGATTGGCCGGCGTACGACAGTGCTGTAGTGTGATTGGCCGAGGCGGCCGCCGGCGGCCAATCACTGGCCGGCGTGCGACAGTGCCGGCGTGCGATTGGCGGAGGCGGCTGCCGGCTGGCTAATCATGTGCTGGCGTATGGTTCGTGGGTGGCGCGGTGGGTACGCCTGCTCCATGCCTGTCATGGTGTCGTGATGGCAGCTGGCTGGCCGACCACAGGGTGACGATGCTACAGAGGGTGCTGGCGCCACCGCGTCAGCCTGCGGCGCGCTCGTCTGCCGATGTCGGCTCCGTTACTGCTCTGCTGTTGTGCGGTCACCGTGGTCCGTCGGTCTAACCTGCCCTGACACGCCTTCCTCTTCCGCTGCCTGTGTGCCCTCTCCCCGCCCTCATTATCAACTTGCTCGGTTTCTTAGCGGTTCTATCCACCTGCTCTCAGGGGCTGTTGTTTCGTGCACGTTTCTAGGGGCGCGTCCCCGCCTTACCGTACTGAACTGCCCGCCCGCATCGCCGAGCTGTACCCAGCGAAGGTTGAGTGAACAGTTCATAGGGTACTCCTCTTCCTCGTTGATGCGGAACCTTGAGAATGTGGAAATTTCAAAAATTGTTATCCTGTATTGGAAAACTCATCAGTTTTGAACAGTTAACATTCGTTGGGTATGTGCAAGGCAATATTTGTGTCATGAAATGTTCTCATATTTTGAGAAGGCGTCATTTTAGTTCAAATATTCCCCAAATAATGAGACAGAGAATCTTTGGGAGTGGCATAGCCCCTCGTTACCGCGCCCTCCCATCTGGATCTGCCCCTGATTATATCCCCACTCTGCTGTCTGTGAAAGTCAATATGGCGCCGAAAGCCTCCAAATTCGTACCTTGGTGACGTGCTGTCATACACTATCGATTAATGTTGGCATTGCGTAGCTTATATACTTAGTTTCAGAAGTATCCAATTCCTTAACTTGGATAATTAGTCTCAGAAATATCTAGGAAGTCAGGCGGCAGGAGTCTCTACCCACTGTCCCGAGCGGTTCTATGGCCGGCTCTTGGCGGATTATGGTCCAGTGGCGAGCTGTTCCTGTGCGCCTTGCTTCCTGCCGCCCCCCCCCGGCCTAACGTCCCACGTGTACCCTCGCCACAACTGATGGCCCGACCGCCCTCTCTACTTCCTGCTGCCCCCCCCCCCCGGCCTAACGTCCCACGTGTACTCCCGTCACAACTGATGGCCCGACCGCCTGTGATTCCCCATGGTCAACAACAGTGCCTTATTCGTGTCTTCCAGGGCGGCCGAGCCGCCGACCTGACCTGACCTGACCCGACTCCATCCGACCTGCCCTGACCCGACTCCACCAAGCGTGCGGGTGCAAGGTCAGCAGGCCGTGGACTGTGTGCCGCCGGTCGCCGCGTCCCGTCCTACGGTGTGGTCGGACTCCTTACCGGGCTCCGAGTCCAGCCGCCGCGTCCCGTCCTACGGTATGGTCGGACTCCTTTCCGGGCTCCGGGTCCGGCGGCTGCGGCCCCACTCAGCACTCCTGGCGGCTCTGAGCTGGCTACTGGCGGCTTTGGGCGGGTTCCGAGCTCCTGGCTGCTCCGGGCTGGCTCCTGGTGGCTCCGGGCTGGCTCCTGGCTGCTCCGGGCTGGCTCCTGGCTGCTCCGGGCTGGCTCCTGGCTGCTCCGGGCTGGCTCCTGGCTGCTCCGGGCTGTCCCCAAGCTCGTTGGTGCTCCGGCTGATTTGGGCTGGCTCCCGGCTATTCTGAGTGAGTGAGTCTGTTGACCGGACGCGCCGTTAGCGGGCGCCCGCTCGTTCTTGCCTACCGGGGGTGCTGGCCGTTCTCGCCGGGTCGTGACCGTGACGTCATTATCCGCGCGGGTCGTGCCGCCACCTCGCCCCCACCTGCGCCCCGCTACCCGATTTTTACCGATGGTCCGTGGTTGAGCAGTTACGCGTGTCTAACGATATCTAATGATAATTGTACACGGCTATCGTACGTTGATTTTGTAGTGCAGATGTATACTGTTTTACAAGCATGTATCACGCCCGGCTACAGTCGCGACAGAACAGTGCATGTAGTCAAATATACACATATATTACTCGGAGGCGGTGGTCAATTTCTGGTGGAAACGGGTGGATCATACCACTGGTCGAATGCCAAGTCGGCGTCCTTCCCCGCCGGATTTTGGCATCCTGCTTATGGATGCGTGTTTTGCCCGCCTGCGTGTCGTGCGTATGGTGCCGGTACGATTCCGAATACTCAGTGACCTGGTATACCACCGTATGGTATGCAGTTCCCACAAAACAATGACACCATGCCGCTATAAGCAGCCTATTATTTCCTACGGAGCTTACAGAACCTTAACCCGCGCCGTCTTTCCTGTCCTGTCAAATCCTCCCACCCCGTCGGGGGTGGGGGGCGGTTGAGGACCCCCTCTAAAATCCAAGCTAAGCATCGCACGAAAACGAAAGAAGCGTCATCGGAAAGCGTTCGACGAGTAGTATCCGGGTGCACCCTCCAAAACAATTTTTCCCCCAAAAGTGACGTCACCAGGGGCTAGATTTTCACTTTTCACGATTTACATTAACTTTTTGACTGGGGTTCATTTTGGGGATATATGAAGAAACAAATATTTGGAGTGAGAAAATGACAGCGAAATCGACCAGGGTTATATTTTTTGTCCCCCCCCCCCCAATTCAATTTTTTCCCAAGTTTTCTTTCATTTTCCTGTTCCAATTGGTGGAGCAGATCAAGAAACGTTGGAAGTCAACTTGCCCTAATAAAAAATGCTTACTTTAGCCAGAATCCTGTATTTGAACCGCAATTTTGCAAATACGCAAAGTTTGTGGTCAAAAACGAAAAAAATGTACTCGTACGTCTTGTTCCATCGGTAAAGATAAGCGAACGCTAAAAGTTTCATTAAAATATATATCCGTTAAAGCGTGACTACTGGTTGAACTTATCTGAAGTGACATCACTTGACTTTGACTAACTCGACACGAGATGACCTGACCTAAAAAAATGTCATCAGGATGTCAAATTGATGTGGAAAAGGTATGCCAAATTTGGGCGCCCTGCCGCGCGCCGTTCATCCGCTATCCGCGAAAAACCTGAGGGAGGCCGGTTGAAGACCCCCCGAGACGGGACGGGTTAAAAGAGATGTGATGTATAATTAATGCCGATGTTCGGGATCCTGCTGTGTTCTTCAGATCCCACGCCGGAAAACAGTATTTTAACTCTGCTCGAAGGGGTATGTGTGCAGGACCTAGGACATGTACTGGCCGTGGGGAGAGGTGACTACACGGACCTGGGGCCTGTACTGGCCGTGGGGAGAGGTGACTACACGGACCTGGGGCCTGTACTGACGGAGGGGAGAGGTGACTACACGGACCTGGGGCCTGTACTGGCCGTGGGGAGAGGTGACTACACGGACCTGGGGCCTGTACTGACCGTGGGGAGAGGTGACTACACGGACCTGGGGCCTGTACTGGCCGTGGGGAGAGGTGACTACACGGACCTGGGGCCTGTACTGACGGAGGGGAGAGGTGACTACACGGACCTGGGGCCTGTACTGGCGGAGGGGAGAGGTGACTACACGGACCTGGGGCCTGTACTGACGGAGGGGAGAGGTGACTACACGGACCTGGGGCCTGTACTGACCGTGGGGAGAGGTGACTACACGGACCTGGGGCCTGTACTGACGGAGGGGAGAGGTGACTACACGGACCTGGGGCCTGTACTGGCCGTGGGGAGAGGTGACTACACGGACCTGGGGCCTGTACTGACCGTGGGGAGAGGTGACTACACGGACCTGGGGCCTGTACTGACGGTGGGGAGAGGTGACTACACGGACCTGGGGCCTGTACTGACCGTGGGGAGAGGTGACTACACGGACCTGGGGCCTGTACTGACGTGGGGAGAGGTGACTACACGGACCTGGGGCCTGTACTGACCGTGGGGAGAGGTGACTACACGGACCTTGGGCCTGTACTGGCCGTGGGGAGAGGTGACTACACGGACCTGGGGCCTGTACTGACAGTAGGGAGAGGCGACTACACGGACCTGGGGCCTGTACTGACCGTGGGGAGAGGTGACTACACGGACCTGGGGCCTGTACTGACGGTGGGGAGAGGTGACTACACGGACCTGGGGCCTGTACTGACGGTGGGGAGAGGTGACTACACGGACCTGGGGCCTGTACTGGCCGTGGGGAGAGGTGACTACACGGACCTGGGGCCTGTACTGACGGTGGGGAGAGGTGACTACACGGACCTGGGGCCTGTACTGGCCGTGGGGAGAGGTGACTACACGGACCTGGGGCCTGTACTGGCCGTGGGGAGAGGTGACTACACGGACCTGGGGCCTGTACTGACCGTGGGGAGAGGTGACTACACGGACCTGGGGCCTGTTCTGGCCGTGGGGAGAGGTGACTACACGGACCTGGGGCCTGTACTGGCCGTGGGGAGAGGTGACTACACGGACCTGGGGCCTGTACTGGCCGTGGGGAGAGGTGACTACACGGACCTGGGGCCTGTACTGGCCGTGGGGAGAGGTGACTACACGGACCTGGGGCCTGTACTGACCGTGGGGAGAGGTGACTACACGGACCTGGGGCCTGTACTGACGAGGGAGAGGTGACTACACGGACCTGGGGCCTGTACTGACCGTGGGGAGAGGTGACTACACGGACCTGGGGCCTGTACTGGCCGTGGGGAGAGGTGACTACACGGACCTGGGGCCTGTACTGACGCCGTGGGGAGAGGTGACTACACGGACCTGGGGCCTGTACTGGCCGTGGGGAGAGGTGACTACACGGACCTGGGGCCTGTACTGACCGGAGGGAGAGGTGACTACACGGACCTGGGGCCTGTACTGACGGTGGGGAGAGGTGACTACACGGACCTGGGGCCTGTACTGGCCGTGGGGAGAGGTGACTACACGGACCTGGGGCCTGTACTGGCCGTGGGGAGAGGTGACTACACGGACCTGGGGCCTGTACTGACGGAGGGGAGAGGTGACTACACGGACCTGGGGCCTGTACTGACGGTGGGGAGAGGTGACTACACGGACCTGGGGCCTGTACTGACCGTGGGGAGAGGTGACTACACGGACCTGGGGCCTGTACTGGCCGTGGGGAGAGGTGACTACACGGACCTGGGGCCTGTACTGGCCGTGGGGAGAGGTGACTACACGGACCTGGGGCCTGTAATGCCCGTGGGGAGAGGTGACTACAAGGACCTGGTGTCCGTACTGGTCTTGGAGAGATATGACAGCTTGCTGGGACCTGGGACCATGACTAACCCTTGAAGCTCGATGGCATCTGCACGTGTCTGATACCCTCTGGAAGACTATGTGATTACTGGAGTTGTAAGTACTCCTGGGAGCTGGAGAATCCCTGTGAATTTGGTGGTGGTGGATTGGAGTTTAGGGGTGCGTCGACATCTAGGGTCATTTTGCGCCCATCCTGCGAATTTGGAAAATTTGGAGGACTTTGGGGCGTCCTGACGGCTGCGAGTTCAGAGTTTGAGGACCGATTGGGAACAAGACTGGGACACACTTGAGGCTGGGGGCTGTGGAGTTGGAGGAGCACTTACAGGTTACAATTGCACATGGACGAAATACAGCAACTTAATGATGGCTGATATACTTAGACAATGCCGTTGTGCGGCTTTAATTTTCGCTGTGTGTAAGCATGTAAAATGGGTTCTTACTTTTCGAAAAAGGGATCTGAGGAATCACGGCGCCTTCGTGTGCAATATTGTGGGTAGGCTGGTTCCTCTAGTACAAGGCTGCCGTGGAGTCGTGATATGGACGGTTGTTAGTCGCCGTGTACTGTAAGCAGCGTGAGTGTGGTCTACGGCGGCCAGGTCTGCTCGCCTCTGCGGCTCCCGCGGCGGAAAGGGCACGCAGCGCACCGCGTGGCAGGTGGTGTAACTGTAGTTCATCGCCTGCATGGTAGGTGGCGGCACCGGACTTCACCCCTTCAATCGAACCGCAATCTACAGCCCCACCACGGACCGCTGCCCAGATGATCCCCTGCACATGGACACACTTGTACGTTGCTTCCAGGAACGGATATAATGGGCCACTAAAGGCATATGCCTCCCCCTATGAAATGTTGGCGCCCCCTTGGGAGGCTTCAGTGGATTCCTGCACCCCCTCCCCCGTCCGAATGTCCGGCGGAAGCGCTCCTGAGGAATACACCCCTTGGAAGGAAAGGCTCGAGTGCGTCCCCTCGAACTTTTCAGCAAGAGGCACTGATGTGAGGAAAGAAAGGTGTCTCACCGGGAAGACTCGAATGCATCCCTGGATTTGTTTTATTCAGCAAGAAGCGCCCTCTGGACATGTGCCCCCATGACGATGGCTGGATACACCTCTGATTGCGTCGCGTCACAATCGTTCATTGTGACGATGTCGACTGCACACCATGCAGCGATCAGTACCAGGTAGCGATTCGGACGGCCGTTCCACGCCCTTCGCCGTCACTAATGACCTGATGAATCAGTCCTCGTGTCCTCCTCGACCTCGTGTCGCCGAGGTCCGGCTATGTCCGTATCGTGATGGGGGCGTACTGGCCCGCTCTGTTCAGCTGAGCTCAGCTAGCTTGGTGCGGCCAAGTGATCCTATCCGTTGTCTCCGCTGACCTGAGATGTCCCTCTGAATTGTCGGCTCTGGCAGAAAACCAGAGGCGGATCCGGAAAACTGGCTCGGTGAGGAAAAATTATATTTAAAGAAAGAAGAACTCATCAGTTTTTAGCAAGTGACATTCGTGGGCTCTATTTAGTTCAATGTTTATTTCATGTTTATGTGATGTTTATCGGTTTCGGTAAACATTACGTAATGCATATTATATGTACATATTGTATATTTATGTGTATCGGTCGGTGCAATGTTTATTTCGTAAAATGTTCTTGGGTTGATAGAAAGTAGTTTTAGTGCGAGGTAACCACAGACATGTGTTCCTTCGTGGGCGGGTGGTGGCAGCTTCGGCTCCCCTGGGTCTGCCCCTACGTCCCCTAGTCTGCCCCTGGGTCTGCCCCTGCCCTGGGGATGTGGCGTCTGCCCCTACCCTGGGGATGTGGCGTCTGCCGGTCACGACAGGTTCTGCTGGCGCTCCGGTACCTCGGCGCCGTCCCGGTCGCGGCCCGGTGTCGGTCCGGCGTCCTCTGAATGCTCAAGCCCCCCTCCCCCCACTCCACGACGGTCCTGCATGTCCCGCAGGTCTCCAGCACGTGGGTGACTTTGGCCCTGGGGCGGTGGTCCTGCCACGAGGTCCAGTAACTGTCTTCTGCTGGCGTATGAGACCCAACCTAACCTAACCTAACCTGACCCAACCTAACCTAACCTAACCTGACCTAACCTACCCTAACCTACCCTAACCTGACCTGACCTGACCTGACCTGACCTGACCTGACCTTACCTAGCCTAACCTAACCTGACCCAACCTACCCTAACCTAACCTAACCTAACCTGACCTAACCTAACCTGACCTAACCTAACCTAACCTAACTAACCTAACCTAACCTAACCTAACCTAACCTAACCTGACCTGACCTGACATGACCTGACCTAACCTGACCTAACCTCCCCCGGCTCCCCGGTCCGCCGCCTAACCTAACCTTGCCGTTCACGTCTCACCTGGAATCGGTCACCCGCAGCTGGCCTGCGTGACGATACCGTACGAACTGCACGTCCACGTCCACGTCCACGTTCACGGCCACTCCGAGGGACACTGGTCCAGTGCGAGGTGTCACTTGGACCCAGTTTTGCGGGCCACCATAGCTTCGCACTCACACCGAGTCGTCGAGCTGGAGGTAGGCGCCCGCTCTGACCGTCTGCTGCTTCTGCTTCTGCTTCTGCTTCTACTTCTGCTGCCGCTGCCGCCGCCGCTGCTGCTCTCTGGCCGCATTCGAGTGATGCTTTCGAGATCTGAATTTGGAGAGGATAATTCCCGTTTAGTTAACCTCCGAGAGAATAGCTTCGTTTTTATATCAGAAGGCCCATCAAGCACTTTTGAATGGGCTTAGGTTTGGGCTTTGGTGTGTCTACTTTTGATTTCTATTTCGTAAATACTAGGATTGAGAATAACAGAAAAACCCAAGCATATCTCAGGATTGTGAGACGGTCCTAGCAGTCGTACATAGCTGCGTCGTGTGTGATTACTGTAAACAAGCCCTGTGATAAGACACCCCCCACCTGCGGAGAGGATTACGTGACCACGTGGTCTCCGGTACCCTCTCACTCCCGCCTGCACAACAGTGAGCCGCCATCGTGCGGCGTCGCCTTCCAGCAGTTCGCTGCAGCTGGGATTACCGTCTCCGCAGCCGCACTGCCGCTCGGGCTGACAGAGACAGAGAGTGATAAAAACAGAGACAGAGACACAGAGAGAGGGGGAGAGGAGAGGAGAGGGAGAGGGAGAGGGAAAGACAGGGGAGGGAGAGAGGACACGTGTGAACAGCAGCAGAGTTCGTTCTCAGATGAAATTAATCGCGATCGCGATAAATTTGCCGCTGTCCACGGGTTTATGGTTGATGACCGGAGTCCGCCGTTTGCCAACCACAAGATGGACCCAATGCGCCGGCGAACGGAGGCTCGAAACAACGTCGATCGACAGTTATCACCATCTCAACACTTCGCTAAAGCGTGCCATTAGAAACGACATGCGGGACAATGTAACTGAGCGCAACGTCACCACGCCGACATCCGCGTTACACGGACAATTCCGGCCGTAGCGAGCTGCCTTTGCAGATCCCGAGCCTCCCACCGTCTGCCGACCGACACGCAACGTCTGGCAGGATCAGAGATATCGTCGCCCAGCAAGTGAAGAGCCGAACATTCTCTGTCGTAATCTGTAATACTTACCTTGCCGCCAGGTATCGGTCATACTCCTTGCACTAGGGTGGGAATTAAGGCACTTCTTAAGATATTTCATCTCTTAAAACATTTGTGCACTCCAGATTCATACTGGATAGAATGGGCTCCACATGTACTCCGACACAAACATGCAGAAGGAACAAAAATACCACTAAAAATATAATACAAGATTGAAGAAAATATACACCAAACATGTTATTCTACTTACGGTTACCAAATAACTATACACCTTTCGTACCATCAAGCACGCAGACAGCAACCGAACAAACACCACACGAAGCCACAACCAGCGGAAATGCCGACGACATCGCGCCAAACTTCGCGCCTGCGCACTGAATATAGTGGCCTCCGGTCGCTACGAATTCAGCGGGTGCGTCTTCAGAAACCTGCTTTCTAGCCACCCTATAGTAGAAAAAAAACTGACTGTTTTAAGAGTCGCTTCCGGAGTGCAGCGGAGGCCGCCGATCGGAATTTGCTGCGTTAGCATTTTCTGTAAAGAAAGCTGTTCTTCAACCAATCAATTCAAGGTATTTTTTAAATGACGTCATAACCATGAGCAACTTTGAATACATGTTTTGAACACTAAGCAGTGTCATGCTGCAAACACAAGACCTTGACTGATCCTTTGCGCACCGCCGTCGCTTCCGACTGTGTGTGAGGTAGTGGTGTTGGGTTCGTATCGCGCAGGGAATTAGCTGTGTATGTAGGTAGGTGTGCACTCTGAGCTGAGGGTGAATAGTGAATTATTTGTGTTTTTCACTTTGCCTAGCATTGTGCTGAGGCCAACTGAAAGGAAGGCGCATTGCTCCTGTAAGTTATGAGAGACAAAGCTGAGCTTATCACAACTCCTTGTCTTTCGGTGCCATCCATTGCTCACTTCTTCGTTTCTATGCTTTGATGTGACCAAAAATGATGATGTGTGTTACTTATGCATATTACGTAGACACTGATTAGGTACATATGATTTTCTTGTCGGTTACCGGCAAATAGATTCCGTGCATGAAAAATAATATGTGCATGAAAATGTACTCCGGAAGAAATCTGTTTGCACTCAGACTCCAAACCCGGAAAGCAAGTTTCCCACCCGCCTTGCACCCACTTGTCACCGCAGGAGAGATCGACCGCCTCCAAATCCGTAATCTTCCAAGTTCTCCAGGCTGCTTTTCTTGGCTCCAGGCTCTACCGTTGCTGTCAGCTGTTTTCCTTTGCTTACTGCTTCCCGCGATCAGCTGATCACACTCCGGCACAGTCCAACGCGTACTCCCATTGAGCCAGGGAATGGGTTCACCCGAACAGCAATCGGCGACGCACCAGACGTTGATTCTGACCTTCAGAACTCCCGGCGCACTTTGTCTCCAGTATTTGAATAGCCGTGGGTTCGTCTCACGAGGTCAACTACGGTAACCACGCCACGTACCCGCACTGTGATTCCAGCAACTTCCTCGTTTCACTCAGGATAGCTATTTCGTGGCTCGCCTGGCATCATCGCAGCCCCAAGCGGCATGTCGCGCCGCGCCTCAGCCGGGTCCCGACAGCCTGCGCAGTTTGGGGCCACTCGCGATCTCTCGCAGGGCAATCTCTCCGCGCAAATTGTCTTCACCAACCTTGCGCTGTCGGCACTCGGTCCCCGGGTTCACTGCGCGAACCCTGCCACTTCCGGTGGTTACCCGCCTGGGTCAACTCAGTCACTTCCGGTGGTTACCCGCCTGGGTCAACTCAGTCACGTCCAGTGGTTACCAACCTGGGTCAACTCCATCACTTCCGGTGGTTACCCACCTGGGTCTACTCAGTCACTTCCAGTGGTTATGTAGGGGTGACGGCTCTGCCGTCGGTGGGGTGTCGCGGGTGGTGGCGGGTGTGGGTGCGCGGGGTGTAGTGTGGGTGTGCGGGGTGTGAGTGGGGTGTGGGTGTGTGGGTGAGTGGATGTATGAATTGGGTTTAGGGTGTTTAGACCCAACCAAACTTAACTGAAACTGGTATGGGTGTGTGAAGTGGGTGTGTACCATGTATTCTTGATGCAGCCTAAACTCGCCTGGAACTGTTTGAACTACTTGAACTGCTGAACTTATTGAGGGCTTGACATAACTCACTCCTTTTTTCGTTGTGCCTATGTCAGTGGTGTATTGTGTTGTTTTTCACCGCTAATTCCACCACACATCCCCAAACCCCAGCCGTCGTGATGTTGGTTTGAGTTGCCGTCCCTTACACGAATTTATATATATGCGAGGTCAAAGTTTTGGGAACACCTTATAGGTAAGTGAGAGTCTTTAGCCAGATTATAATTAATACGTTGCATGAGAGAATTGATGACAATTAAGTTTGTCATTGGTTTGAATGACATGTCCGTGTTGGGATTTTTTGGACGCTAGTAATAGTATAATTTTGTGCAATGTTCTGCACGAAATAGGTGCCTGTGTTGAGCCCCAAGCGGCTTCCGCTGATCCTTAAATCTACCTACTCACGTTCATTCCCCTCATTCACTTCACATTCGCTCGCTCCGTTCATGCTCTCCTTATTATTGCTTGGTCCCCAAATTTAGCTCCCATCACCCCCCTCCCCTTTCAGCGGTACACAAACACATAGATCGACAGACCAATGCTCTAATTTTGATGGTATTACCGGGCCGAACAAGTAAACTTTTCACTGCTAATCATGGCTGGCCTAGCCATTATTAGCAGCGTTTCTCGCCTGAACAAAGTCTTAACTGCAACGAGGGGGCTCATCGTACTGACTCCGAGGGCTGATACAAGTGCTCTGGTGTCTGACCGACATACCTAGCCTTAAGTTTGATCGATGCCGCGCCGGGCCTTATTCGTCGTACATTTGCGACCAGGTCTGACGTATCCCACGGGCGGGCACGGATCCCTACCACGTTGGGCACGTACCCGGTCGTCGTTATAACCTAGCCGGCCCTATGAGTTTTGGCCTCGGGGCTTATGGCATGCCAAACCCGTCCATGCGTCCCTCGAACTGTCTGCACCAACCGTGCCCACGTGCAGAGTTCCGGGGTGGACAAATTACCGGGCAGTGTTTTGCCTATACCCTATAGTCGGGCGCCAGACTTCCGGCGAACGCAATGTGGTGGCCCATTTATCGATACCTCCCACATGCATATCATGTTCGCCACCTCACCTGCACTCCTGGATCGCAGAGGCCAGCGTGATTTTGCGGTCAAAGATCCAGAACAGGTGCACTAATACCCCCCGAAGTGTCCGTTCATCGCATCCTCTCGCAATGAGGCATTAACCAAACTCACGTCATATATAGAACAGCAATAACATTCTAGACAATTTAACTGGCTTCAACAGTCACCACCATCACCCGGAAACGTTCAGTCCATAGGAGGACGGCTCGCAGGTCGGCTGCCTCGCTTATCAATTTACTTTATAGTACAAATTGATGGCATGCACATATCCAAGCATAATTGTGTGAAGCATTCCACCTTGTCGGGAAGTACTCATGGTAATATCTCCCTGTACGGGTCGGCTGTTGATGATCCGGTCAGAGCGAGAAGCGCGGCGGGCACCCCTCATCACCCGCGGCACGGCCACCATTTCAATTCTGGACGTAAATATCCTCCCCTCCTCGCACCTGGTCGCTGAGGTATTTACTATGCGGGCACCGTTTCAAGAGTGTCGTAGTTCTGACATCATCCATTATTACTGGTACCCAATGAGGGTCTCGGACTCGGCCATTGGCTTTGGACATCAATTCCCTCTTGTTTATCCAGAAGGTCTCGCCACTGAACGCGTAGCTGGAGGGCGCCCCAAGTGTTGCTTGATTTGGAATTGGTTTGCATCACGGTGAGACGTTAGGCTATAATATCATTTATTTAGCTCCGGTTAAGGTGCGGGTCGAATGCTTAGGACGAGGAGAATGGGAGAGACAATGATCTTACGACGCGTGGCAAAACCGGAACGAGAGATAGCCCTTTTAAAGGCCCACCCGTGTCCGGGGACCTGATGATGACGGATATTGCACAAACGCGTGTCTCAGCGAATGGCATACGGAACGGGAGAAAGCCCTTTTGAAGGCCTACCCGTGTCCGGGGACCTGATAATGACGGATATTGGGATCCGGTTTGTGGTGAGTATCCCCGCTCGTCAGCCCTCAAGCTATGTTCGTCGACAGCTTGGCAATCGTTCCCTGTGCCGACCGGTCACTTAAAATTTTCCATCCTCAAAGGTAGTATATTTACATGTCTTTACAGGTTTCGACAACAGGGTCGGAGCGCAGTCCTGTCACACGCACTCTCCATCCAACCCCCTGCCCATACATATGTACCTGCCCTACCCTTCTATAGTAGACGTGCGAATTTACCCCACTTGTCCATTCGCACATCCCTCCCCGGCTAATCACCTAATGAATGGCCCGATGGTACCCTCGTGGGTTGGGGCGACGGTGCCGGGCGGGAAGAGCCTGTACAGTTTCAAGGGTTCATGGGGGTATTCCGAAGAGGTGTCGGTCGACGACACTCACATCTTTGTCGGTGGTTTGGGCGCGTCGTCTCTTTCCTCTCGACTGCCTAGGAGACTCTTGTTTCCCGGAGAAGGTGATAGAAGTTGGGCCAGTTTGGAAGGAGGAAGAAGGAATGGCCGCCCGACGGCACCCACATTTTGGAGGTCGGATTGCTTCTTCGACCGCCTTGACTCGGCCCGGGACTACTCCATCTCCGAGAGAGAGAGAGAGAGAGAGAGAGAGAGAGAGAGAGAGAGAGAGAGAGAGAGAGAGAGAGAGAGAGAGAGAGAGAGAGAGAGAGAGAGAGAGAGAGAGAGAGAGAGAGAGAGAGAGAGAGAGAGAGAGAGAGAGAGAGAGAGAGAGAGAGAGAGAGAGAAAAGAGATGGCTTCCAAGAGTAAGCGCTCCCGAGAGTGTGAGCGTGTCACCCTCAACTTGAGAGTGACACGCTGAGCGTGAGAGCTTGAGCGCCTGGGCACTTGAGCGCGTGAGAGAGCGTTTTCTGCCTGTCCGTCAGTTTTCCTCCATTTTCTGTAGCTCCGCCTTCTTTTTCTGTAGCCCACTCCCAGGGCTTCGGAGTGAGCTCGCGCTTTTGATTGGTGGAATGTGCCGTTGGCTTTGCCGCCTGGGGCCTTCATGGCGATATAGATTTTGGGTGGTGACGGATCCAGGTCAGGGCATCGACCTCACGGGCCGATGACCCTTCTGCCGGAGGTGGTCCATCTGGTGTTTGCACCTCCGGTGGCCAGCTGTTCGCGGGGCCGAGCCGTTACTTGCGTTCGCCGCCTGGTTTTGTCGGAACCGCCCGTTTGATCTGGGCGTCGGCGCCACTCGCGTTTGCCGCTTGTTGACGGAACCGCCGCTTTGATGTAGGCGCCGGCGCCACTCGCGTGCGCTTTCCGGGCAAATGTTTGGAAGGGACGGGTAAGGTGGTCAGGATCTGACTGGATGTCTGGTGACCTGTTCGGATAGGAAAGTATACAAATTTTGGTTGCGAAAAATGTAAGCCTCCTTACAGTTACCCGGCTGGGTCAACTCCGTCACTCCATTTCGGAGGCCTCGCGCAGCCGCAGTGACCCCACGAGACTTGCCTTCCAAACTCCGTGGGATTCTGGCTGCACCGCCACGTTGTCTACCTTGCCAACCTTGTTCATATATCCTCGGATTGCACTGTACCGCTGTACTGCACCGGGATACTTTGCATACACGCTGTGGGGGCCACCGGCCCGCTCAATCGTTGTTTTTTTCCACCCACGGTAAGCCAAAACATAGTCATTCGGCCTACACTGGGTACAAGCGGCCTTCAACGAAACTGGCCGTCAATCGTGTTGCCCCCTCCTCACCAATCAACTCAGCAAAGTGGCGCTGGTGGATGGGACTAAGGTAGGTCTTGAGGAAATTGCGGAGAAGTGTGAATATTATTAGTGAGGGTCAATGTGTGGAGGCAATGATAATAGTATTTTTGGTGAGGTGCAGCTCATAGGGTCCCATGTCAACTGAGAAGTTGGCACAGCCAGAACAAAGATGGTCATCCTTTGTATCCAAAGCATATATTGGGAGCCAATAAAATATAGCACCAGAAATCCGAGGAAAGTTTTTAGGTGAGGGGCCCTAAGTAGGTGGGGGCTGTTTTAAGATGTTTGCCACCGGAGCCAAATCCCGGCTACGCCCCTGTTCTGAGTCAGCACAATTTGTGAAATACCCGATAATTTGATAAGTAAGGTACCATCACTGATCATCACATTAGGAATGTTCATGCAATTTGAAATTACGTGCCTTACATTCATCGCATTCAGCCCCAAGCAAATGACCCAAAGTCCATTGCCCAATATGTTTGCTGAATGTTTTCCCATGGTGCCGATCAGCTGCTACAGCATCGCCCTCCTGTGCTGCCCTGGAATGGGACCCGACCATGCGCCTGGTGTCTTCGGTGCCGTCCCGCTTCGCTGGGTGCACCTCCGCTCATAGGCGGGAACTTTGCATATTTTTTATGGGCCACTCCCTCATTCGCCTCCCCCACCACCCACCACCCCCCCAAAAAAAAACACCCCTGCGCCTAGTGGGCCCACACCCCTGGTGTAGGTCTATTGGCCTTGACTATGAAAGATCTAATAACCCCAGCCGCCCCTGATAATTTTGGAATAAATTTCCCGACCGGCTCTAACTGCCGAACTCCAGCGCGCAGCCTGCTGGCCTGTCCTACATCTCCTACATCTCACACCTGCTGGCCAGTCCTACATCTCCTACATCTCACACCTGCTGGCCTGTCCTACATCTCCTACATCTCACACCTGCTGGTCAGTCCTACATCTCCTACATCTCACACCTGCTGGCCAGTCCTACATCTCCTACATCTCACACCTCCTGTCCTGTCCTACATCTCCTACATCTCACACCTGCTGGCCAGTCCTACATCTCCTACATCTCACACCTGCTGGCCTGTCCTACATCTCCTACATCTCACACCTCCTGTCCTGTCCTACATCTACTACATCTCACACCTGCTGGCCAGTCCTACATCTACTACATTTCACACCTGCTGGCCTGTCCTACATCTCCTACATCTCACACCTGCTGGCCTGTCCTACATCTCCTACATCTCACACCTCCTGTCCTGTCCTACATCTACTACATCTCACACCTGCTGGCCAGTCCTACATCTACTACATTTCACACCTACTGGCCTGTCCTACATCTACTACATCTCACACCTGCTGGCCCGTCCTACATCTACTACATTTCACACCTGCTGGCCTGTCCTACATCTACTACATCTCACACCTGCTGGCCAGTCCTACATCTACTACATATCACACAAAGTGACCATCCTACATCTCCTACATCTCACACAAGGAGGCCATCCTACATCTCCTACATCTCACACCAGACGGCCATCCTACATCTCCTATATCTCACACAAGGTGAACATTCTACATCTCACACCAGGCGGCCATCCTACATCACCTACATCTCCTACATCTCACACAATGCGGCCATCCTACATCTCCTACACCTCACACCAGGTGGCCATCCTACATATCCTATATCTCACACACAGGGAGAGGACACTTGTTATATGGATACCTATGCTAACAATAACGATTACAAAACCATAGCATCGACAGATGACATTACATAACAGATCACATCATATATAATCTCTGTACTTGAAATTGTGTCACGGGATGCTTGTGTATCACAATCCGTAATGACGAGCTTAAATACGGCATTTATATACGAAATACTCTTAGAAACAAGTCATGGAGACTTCACAAGAACACGCCCAGAAGCATGATTTCGAAATGTCGTTGGAAAGGATGTATATCTAGTGCTCAGAAAAATTGGCATATTGCACCCTATTTCACGAATAATGTATCACCGTTCCTGTTGCGAATGAAAAACTTCGTAAAAGAATGTGAAATATATTCTTCACTTCACTAACGGCACACGACAACGCCCAAACACGAACTGACGTGCCTCTCGCCTCACGTCTGACCGCCACAACCATGCTTCCACCGACCACACCCTCTGCCACGCAGTCAACTGCCACCACCTCAGCGCTGCCAATGGCCGCAGGGCATTTCGCATTGCAAACGCACACGCATGTCAAATTTCCCTCTGCACAAAAACTAGCGCCAGAGTCTCAACAGAGGCATCCAGCGGAGGCTTTCTAACTATTGATAACTCTAGAGCTCAGGTGCGCCATCCATGGAAGCCACATATGGCCCTTATTTATACAACTCGCAGTCTGCAACAGTTCCCACGTTATGGTGGATTTTTGCCAGCGGACGTTTTGCACCCATGTTCTTTCTGCATTGCCTTTCTTCATGTTTAGTGTTTCATGCACATGATCCTCTTCCGGGAATACCCCCGATAATTTTGGAAAAAGAAAGTTTTCCGAAGTGTAAAAAGTAAAAAGCGAAAACTTGATCCTTGACCTCACCTGGAGGGCCACTTACCACCCGAGGTACACAAATAGGGTGTCAATGGCAAGATCTCCTCCCTCTACATGTCTATTTTCGGTTTTTCTCTCTAAGGCGTTTCGCTCGAACACGCCACGGGGTCCTGCCCCAATCCTCCACCCCACATAGTGGCGCAGCCACGCTGTTCGTAAAAGAGTCACGGCCCCCAAACTGTGATGAAATAGTGAAAGCTTCCGACGCGCGAAGTGCCCCGAACGTTGAGGTTTCGAGTTGGAAAATTTAGGAGTTTTGCGAAGGGACAATCTCAAAATGTATCATTTGCTCTAGAGTACCTTTTGGGTGCTAATGGGGGAGGCTGTTCTCCCCTTGGCTGCGGCTCTGCCCCTCCTTCACTGACGAAGGCGGCACGATCCCGTGCACTGGCGAGGATTAAGCCTTGCACCTGTGTGTTCTCAGGTCTCCTAAGAATGTCGGGATTTCCCGGCGATCACTTGTCCCGGCACACCCAGCCGGAGCAGGAATTACCACGACAGTGGCGCCACTGGACGTGCGGCGGCCGTTCTCGGTACTGTGGCCGGCTATGAGCCCGCTGCAGTAGCGGCCAGTCGCGGCTCTGTCAGCGGGGGCTGGTCAGCATGGGTACACTGGAGGCAGCCACCGTGCTGGCTCTCGTGAGCGTCGCCGGTGCGGTCAGGGCGCCGGACAGGTAAGGTCGTGAGGTCATGACCAAGGTGCGTGACCTGCTGGCTGCCGTGATCTGCATACTACTGTGCCCTGTCGGTTACCGTGACCTGCTTGTTACCGTGACATGCTTGTTGCCATGACATGCCTGTTACTGTGACCTGCTTGTTGCTGTGACCTGCTTGTTGCTATGACATGCCTGTTAATGTGGCCTGCATGTTGCTGTGACCGGCCTGCTACCGTGACTTGCCTGTTACCGTGACCTGCCTGTTACCGTGACCTGCCTGTTACCGTGACCTGCCTGTTACCGTGACCTGCCTGTTACCGTGACCTGCCTGTTACCGTGACCTGCCTGTTACCATGACCTGCCTGTTACCGTGACCTGCCTGTTACCGTGACCTGCCTGTTACCGTGACCTGCCTGTTACCATGACCTGCTTGTTGCCGTGACATGCCTGTTGCTGTGACCGGCCTGCTACCGTGACCCTCTGTGTCAGTGGTGGTGGGGTCACGGTAGCTGTGTGTGAACTGTGTCTGACCGTAGCCGATAACAGGGAGAAGCAATTGTGTTCATGGAAATAAACAATCGTATGTTTGCAAAGTGTAATAATATTTATGCCTTCATAAAGTGTTAATGCGCTTCTGTTTTCCGTGATAGGTTTTCATTTGTTGGCTGTTATTGGCAGCCAAACGGTTTGTATCTGGTGTTGACAGATCGACTGGACTTTAATTGTAGGTCTTGCCGTATCCACGCCAGCATGCAGCGCCTTATTTTCACACTTATTTAACCATACTTACCTATATACATATAAATATATATTAAAATATATATATAAATATATATATATATATATATCGGTATATTTTGGTAGGATATCTTCTTTTATGCCTTGGCTGTTGAAGAGAAGAGCGAATTTAGCCTTATCAAGTTTTCTGTCTAGGTTTTCGATTGATCGTATTGTTTTCTTCGTTTCGTTTGATAATTATTTCACCTAGTGACATGTACAGTTCCATTCGTTTGTTAACGTTTCGGATACAAACATTGATCCATTTTCAAATTCACTGCTCTGCATAATACAGATATACACACACAAGTACACTTAACAATATCAACTGAGTTTAATACAACGAAGAATGGCTCTGAAGTGCTCCTGGGTTTTAGACATTGCGTGAGACGAAATGTAGGACCATCAATATACCAGGAGGTGCTGAGTTTACATCAAAAGTAGCGTTGGGGATTATGCTATATTACTCAACGTTTCGGCCAGGGGCCATCGTTAGGAGTGATATCAAAAATGGCAGGGTTAGCAATTGAAGAAAGAAAAACGGGGAAAAAGCGTGCAAAAATACACGTGAATCACAGAAAAGCATCCTCATTGATGCCGACACTTAAAAAAACTCCTAACCAGAAATCGACTAGGTCAAGATAGAATCCTCTGAGGAAGTCCTAGCCGATGGTCCATATACATGTCGTTTGCGTGTTTAGTTGCGGCCGTAGATTACGTATGTGTAGAGATTCGAGGACCTTCAGATCAGCGTTGTCCCTGGCTGACTAGACTCAGATATCTTGGGATTGTTTGACAAAGGCACAAATTTTGCGTTACCTCAAAAAGTAGATCGTAGCTACTTGGAAAGGGCAGAATCAGGCGTAGAAAGGGCGATCTACGGTTTGCGGTTGGAGGAATGTGAGGGAGAAAAAACAGCAAACTGTACCTCAGGTACCGCAGGCAGGCTTATCACAAAGCACCTCTAGCACAGGTGATTCAAGGCTTCGCTCCATGTTTCCCGACACTCCTGCATACCAACCACCGAGAGCCACAACTCAATTAGAATCTGAGGGGAAAGATTTAAAAACAAAAGTTCTAAAAGCATATAAATATCACAACAAAGCATCGAACAAAAGGTCGGAAAATTATGCGAAACAGAGGGAAGTACTGCGGAAATTGAAAAAACAACGATAATGTAATAGTGAAGCCGTCAGAGAAATGCAAAGGATTCGTCGTGCTAAACAAAACGGATTGCATTGAAAAGGCCAGAACATAAACGGACGATTATCAGAGCATTCCTTCCCAACCAAACCCTACCAAACGTCTCGAAATCGAAACATGTACTATTATCAAGGAAACTTTATCCGGGAGTTTACATAAAGACACAGTTTTATCCCTCCTTCCTCATTCCAGCCGCACAGCGGAATTATACGGGCTCACAAAAAACCACAAACTAGGAGTTCCACTGCGCCCCATAGTGTCGGCGAGTGGTGACCAGCTAGACAAGCTATCTTGGTTCTTGAGCAAGATTCTTGTCCAGATATTAGCGTTGGTTCCCGCCCATCTGACAAACACGGAGTCGTACCTGCAGAGGGTGAAAGAAACGTTTCCTACCAAACTTCCGGAGGGCAGTATTGTTTTCACCATGGACGTCACAAATTTATATGGCAGTATTCCGATAAAAGAGGGAATAGATGCTGTAATTCGCTTAATCGAGGACAATCTGGATGATATCTGTCTCTTCGGGATTGGGGTACAGGACTGTGAAATTACTAACACATATTTTCAGCAATAACCTCTTACGTTTCGGTAACTCCATGTACAAGCAAACGAAAGGAGTAGCTATGGGTAACCGATGTGCACCTCCTTTAGCGATTGCTTTTATGCACCGCCTTGAGTCGATCTTCTTAGCTTCGTATGATTTGAAGCCAGCTCTCTACATGAGGTATATAGACGATATTTTTGGTGTTTGGACACATGGCTTGGCCTCTCTGCTCGACTTCTTTGCATAAATTAACCAACAACACTCCAGCATCAAGTTCACCTTAGAATACACTGCTCATAGCACTTCGATTCCTTTCCTTGATACGTTGTTTGTAGTTCAGGCTGATGGTAGCTACACCACCGAACTGTACTTTTTATTTTTAAAATTCGATCCGAATTGTTGCTGGGGTGGCTTGAGGAACCAGGGTTCTATTGCTAAGCAGAGCTTGTTGCGTGAACCCTGGCCCCACCACCCGATCCATGAACTCCAGCTGAACGGGATAATTTAGACCGAAAGTTTAACGTGCCGCCAATGCACCGACACGGCCGCCCGGTAGCTGGCCCCCGGCCTTATCGCGCCAGCTGCCAACTGACACTCGCGGCCGGGGGCTAAATGCGAGCGCGCGAAGCGACTCGAACCCTGTGTTGCCAGTACAGGGGAGACCAGTGCAGGCCAGCGCTCTAACCAACTGAGCTACCGGGGCGGCTAAATTACTTTAAACCAATGGCAGCCCCCATCATGTTGCACTATGATTCGGCCCACCCGATGGCCACTAAAAAGGCCGTTTTAACATCCCAAATGAGGAGAGCAGCACGAGAATAATCCGAAACTATTTCGTGCGAGCGGAGCCTTGCGAAGATGACAACTCTTTTCCTGGAAAACGGATACCCAGCACATCGGGTACACTCCGCCGCTCAGCCCTGGAATTGTCGCCATGCCCTGCTGGTAGACGAACGTGCCACACCTGTAGCAACGGGCTCAAATGTAGATGCACGCGGAAAAACGTAGGTTATAAAATAACGTACAACCGCCGTCTCGGGATATTTTATGTCGGAGAAACTAAGTGTAGCATCAGGGATAGGTACAATGAGCACTTGGGAGATGCCAGACTTCGGAGAGAATACACACCTTTAGGCGAACACATGATCGACAAACATTCTAACATGGAACACAGCGACACTAACACAAACTTCAAAGTAGAAATTCTAGCAACAGCCAGGGACAACGCTGATCTGAAGGTCCTCAAATCTCTACACATACGTAATCTACGGCCGCAACTAAACACGCAAACGACGTCTTGGTATATCACATAAAATTACATAAACATAAATTATACTTTATGGATTACGCGTTACATTCGATATATGTATATATGTGCGTGCATGTATGTGTCAGTATGTATAAGGACCATCGGCTCGGGCTTCCTTAGAGGATTCTATCTTGACCTAGTTGATTTCTGGTTTGGAGTTTCTTGAAGTGTCTGTATCAATGAGGATGCTTTTCTGTGATTCACGTATATTTTCGCACGCTTTTTCCCGCTTTTTTTAAAATTGTTAACCCTGCCATTTCTTGTATCACTCCTGACGATGGCCCATGGCCGAAACGTTGAGTAATCTAGCATAATCCCTAACTCTACTTTTGATGTAAACTCAGCACTTCCTGGTATATTGAGGGTCGTACATTTCGTCTCACGCAATATCAATTGAACAAAGGTTTGACACTAGCTATGCTCTGAACATCACCTCACCTATTGTTAATTCTTGAAGGGCCACTCGCATAAACAAGCATATTCTCATCTGACAATTTACAACAATCGTAAAGCACTGAATTCCCCGCATCTACATCGAAACGTGTTTACACTCCCCCCCCCGTTTTTTGGTCATGCATTATTCCACAGTGACAATGTGACGTGTGTGGTGACTTGTTTGTTTATTTCTGGTGTGTGTTCACGTATGTACCATGACTCGAGCACCATGAGACGTGTTCGGTCCGGGCTAGACGTGATGATGGTGGTGTTGTTGGTAAGGTGTTCTCGTGTTAGTGGTGTGTGGTGGCAGTTTGTCATGTGTTCTCTTGGTGCTCCATCCCTGAGGTGCATTGTGAGTCTTCTGGAAAGGGAGGTCGTGGTGGCACCAATGTAGCTTACTGCACGAAGCCTACAGTTTTCGTATGGGCATGCGAATTTCTAAACTACATTGGTAAGTTTTAGTTTTTCTTTGGTGGCCTGAAGGTTGTTTTGTTGATGTTAGGGACAGTGACCACCTCAGTAAACTTATCTCAAAATTAGAGGAACACTTAGTGCTAACTTTCACATCTGAAACACCAATCGTTCGGAAGATTCCATTTTTAGATGTACTTGTAAGCCGAACCGATCAAAAGTTTTGCACCTCAGTATACCGGAAACCATCGAATATTGGCTTAGTTATGAACACAAAAAAGTGAGTGTCCTGAAAGATACAAACAGATTGTCGTGCGTGCCTTTGTAAAGAGAGCAATTCGTAATTGTTCTTCCTATGAACTTCTTCATGCAGAATTTGACCGACTAAAACAGATTGTAGGAAACAATGGCTACACAAACACACGGGTTGATGAAGAAATTAAAAATCACATGAACAGGAACACCAACCAGAAATATACAGACAGAACAAACACTATTCACCTCTACTATCGAAATGACATGAACTCTGCTTATAAGGTGGATGAGAGAGTCATACAGGACATTATAACAAACAACATCACATGCACCAACAACAAAGATCAGCTAAAACTCGTCATCTACTACAAAAACGTGAAAAGTTATAATCTTGTAATGAAAAACAATCTTCAGGCCACCAAAGAAAAACTAAAACGTCCCAGTGTAGTTTACAAATTCGCATGCCCATGCGAAGACTGTAGGCTTCGTGCAGTAAGCTACATTGGTGCCACTACGACTTCCCTTTCCAGAAGACTCACAATGCACCTCAGAGATGGAGCACCAAGAGAACACATGACAAACTGCCACCACACACCACTAACACGAGAACACCCTACCAACAACACCATCATCACGTCTAGCCGGGACTGAACACGTCTCATGGTGCTCGAGTCATTGTACATACGTGAACATACACCAGAAATAAATAAACAAATCACCACACACGTCACGTTGTCACTCTGGAATAATGCATGACCAAAAAGCAGGGGGGGGGGAGGGGAGTGTAAACACGTTTCGATGTAGATGCGGGGAATCCAGTGCTTTACGATTGTTGTAAATTGTCAGATGAGAATATGCTTGTTTATGCTAGTGGCCCTTCAGGAATTAACAATAGGTGAGGTGATGTTGAGAAAATAGCTCGTGTGAAAGCTGTGCTCATTTGATATTTTTTAATGTACTTGTGTGTTTATATTTGTATTATGCAGAGCAGTGAATTTGAAAATGGATCAATGTTTGTATCCGAAACGTCAATACACGAATGTAACTTTACATGTCACTAGGTGAAATAATTTACCAGCTATCACACGAAACGAAGAAAACAATACGATCAATCGAAAACCTAGACAGAAAACGTGCTAAGGCTAAAGGCGCTCTTCTCTTCAACAGCCAATGCACATAAAAAAATATACTCTAAGTACTTTCGAAAAAAAATGTGTGGCTCTCTTTAGATGGTCGTCCCCCCCCCCTCCCCCAAGACCCAATCCTGGCTACGCATCTTCCCTGCATCCGTGCTCTGCCTGCTACTGTAGCCGCCTGCTACAGTGTCGCGCCGGTCATGATGTCCTACGTATCACCGTGACCTACGTGTTACCGTGACCTACATGTTACCGTGACCTCACCTGACCTCACTGATGTCGGCCTGTGGTCGCATCACCAGTCTGAGTCCGTGCCGTCCCCAGACCTCCTCGCACCGGTGGAGAACACACGCCACCGGTGCCTGCCTGGTGGCCAGTTGAGCGGCTTATCGGTGGTGCGGTGACGGTAGTGCGGTGACGGTGGCTGAACATCGGGCAGTTGGCCTTGGCACTGCTCTTGAAATCTCATCGATTCAGAAGCTTACTTTCAAATCGTTTGGCGGAAGGGGTATGGTAGGAGAGAGTAAGACAGCGATGAAATTTGGCAACATTTGTGTGATGGTTCCACTAAAACTCCGCATCTTCCTAAAAGTGCATGTTTCGAAAGACAATTTGGTGATTTATGCATATTTTTCCAAAAAAAAGGCTGGTGTGTATGTTGGAAAATGAACTGACACTGTCTTGTAACCTTAGAATGAAAGAATCCAATACTGAATAGGCAGCGAATATAAATATTTGTATGCCTTGTATTAATATCTCCCGAACAAATGTATCGGAAATGCAACAGTCTCCACTCCTTTCCGCTCCGGCATTAGCCTTTCGTTCCGAATATATTCTGAGAGGTTAAGCTATCAGGAGCGGGTCCAGGAATTGTTTTGGGGGACGCATGTCCGAAGGGGCGTAACTGCAAAAGAACCTGGTGAGGCGCCACTGCAAAAGCCTTTGCCTTCCGAGGAACGCCTCTGCCAGAAAAAATACTCGTGGGGTGCACTCCAGCCTTCCCAGAGGAGCAGCACTTACCCGCCCGGAGGGGCGCTACCTTCCCATGGGAAGAGAGGGCACATGCCCGCAATGCCCCATTGTACAGGCCCGTGTGAGCTATACGCTTAGAAATAATTTGTCGCAATTCTGCACCGTAAAAAATCTCTCCGGACTAGGCCGTGGTGCATATGTAGCACCTCTGACGGGGTCCCAGCATTGGAGATGTGGTGGCGTGTTTCACAGCTGGCCTATTCCACAACAAATCGACAAGAGCATAACACCCTATACTGCGTATTTTGATAAAAATGATTGTGTGGGGTTATCTGATGCCCTGAATCTAGCTGCACCATTTTCTGAAAGATCAGGTCAACGGTCAAAAGGTTATGGCCTCGGGCATCTTTGACATGTCACCTAACATGGACACCTTTTGTGGTTCTTAACACAATAAAGAACAATCCGAGTCGTGTAAAAGTATATGTCTGTGAACTAGCGATAATCCATTGCGTCTTTTGGCTATTTCAAAATTTTTGTTTACGGGGAATTTGAAATTATGTGACATATTGACCCAAGGTGACGCGACCTAGTTTAACATTCGGGATACCGACAATGCGATTTAAAAAGTGCAGACATGAAGTTCTATGTAAAATATACTTTTATTCTTCGAAATAAAGATATAAGCTTACGGTTTTTCACAGAAAACTCTGCATATTCATTCTGAGTTTGGAATGCACGATTTATGTTGTCTAGTTTGTCTATATTGGTAGGGCCGCTTTCAATGTGTTAAGACCGGTATATTACCGAATATTGTTCACGAAGAGAAAACGACATGCCACAATAAACTGGCGCAACAACAGCTAGGCATGTCTAATTGTGAAGGGATATGTAGAGGTTTAGGGGGCCAAACGATCTTTTTTTAAATTTTTTGCTTGGAAAGACAAAATATTGAACTTCGTTTCTGCCCCCTTTTCAAATCGCTTTGTGACTGTCCCAAGCGTAAGGATAGGTCACATGACATTAAGTCATGATGTCATGATTTTAAATGGCGCGTAAACAAAATTCCGAAGTAGCCACAAGATGCACTGGATTATTATGAGTTCAACGATATATGCTTGTACAGAATTTGGATTATTCTTCATGGAATTCCAGGCCTCAAAAGACACCCTTGTTAGGTGGCATAAAGAATATCCGTGGTTATAGTTCTTTGACCGTTGACCTGAGCTTTCCAGAATCTGAGAGCTGGATTCGGTATACCAGATAACCCCCCTACAATTATTTTCATACAAATATAAAATATTGGGCGTTGGGTCTTTTTACTTGTTGATCTGTCGCAACATGGGTTGGCTGCTCTCTGTCTGCAACGTGAGTTCGTTGCATAGCAGCACAAGCGCCGAGTTGTGCCGATACAGTGCACTTGCAATACGTTGTCGAGTCACTGCAAGTGCTATTCAGTTGTGGAGCACGGTACAGACTAGTTGCGAGACGCTGACCGAAGGCGCTAAAAGTGCGCCTCGTGCACTTCAGCACAGACTAGTCGACCTTTCCATGGGGTACAAGCATTGGCTGGTAGTTTTATGTTGATATATATATATATATATATATATATATATATATATATATATATATGTATATATATATATAAATAGAAGGTTGTTCGCGCACTGTCGACGCCATCAGGTGCTCCTCGCAATATTCCGAAGTGGTCAGGATCAACAAGAGAGTAGACTTTTTACAGTGTTTTGTCTGGGCGCTAAATGACCAACCATGGTCGATGCGCCCTAAAACCACAATCACACACACACACACAGTGTTTTGTCACTACCTAGCTGATGATCGTGGCCATGTTCTTTTGTGGGGAATGAGCGAGAGAGAGGGGGTGTCAGGAAAAGAGAAATAGATGCAGAAAGTAAGAGGGGAGAGGGAGAGAGAGAAAAAGGAGACATAGGCAGAGAGAGAGAGGGGGAGGAAGGGAGATAGAGAGACGGGTAGATGGAGATATGGGATAGGGATAGAGGGAAGAGCGAGGGCGAAAGAGAAAGGCAGAAAGAAAGACGCCTCGGATTTAGCTTGCTGGTCACGTAATCACAGTACGACGGGAATCGTATCACCTCAGCAACACTGCACACATACATGCGGTGGAACAGCCGTCCACTCATGGTCGGTCTGACTTAGCGGAGGAATGGTTCGCCGGCTTCTCTTGGCTTTTCTCACAAGCTGGTCTGAGCCGATGTAGCATGTAGCTCCCTAGCGGGCGCTTAGGTGCAGCTCAGTGGTATAAGATGTAGCTCTGTAGCGGGTGCTAATGTGCGGCTCAGTCGTATAAGATCTAGCTCTGTGGCAGGTGCTAAGGTGAAGCTCAGTGGTATAGTGGTATAAGAGTATAGTGGTATAAGAGTGTAGTGGTATAAGAGTATAGTGGTATACGAGTATAGTGGTATAAGAGTATAGTGGTATAAGAGTATAGTGGTATAAGAGTATAGTGGTATAAGAGTATAGTGGTATAAGAGTATAGTGGTATAAGAGTATAGTGGTATAAGAGTATAGTGGTATAAGAGTATAGTGGTATAAGAAAGTATAGTGGTATAAGAGTATAGTGGTATAAGAGTATAGTGGTATAAGAGTATAGTGGTATAAGAGTATAGTGGTATAAGAGTATAGTGGTATAAGAGTATAGTGGTATAAGAGTATAGTGGTATAAGAGTATAGTGGTATAAGAGTATAGTGGTATAAGAGTATAGTGGTGAAATAGTATAGTGGTATTAGAGTATAGTGGTATAAGAGTACAGTGGAGTATAGTGGTATAAGAGTATAGTGGTGAAATAGTATAGTGGTATTAGAGTATAGTGGTATAAGAGTACAGTGGAGTATAGTGGTATAAGAGTACAGTGGAGTATAGTGGTATAAGAGTATAGTGGCATAAGATGTAGATCTGCTGCCTCTTAAGCCACTATACTCTACTCCCGGCTCAGCTGGTTCTAGTTGGTCGGACCCGCCGCGCCAGGGACGTTTTCTCCATCTCGCGCTGACGCCCGTATGGAGTACGTTACTGATTTAATCTAACATTCTCAGCGAATGTCATCGCCCGGGTCTAATATAGTCAAAATCGTGTGATGTGTTTGATCTTAGTCGCACTAAAATATGGTAATTGAGCAGTTTAAAAAAACTTAAATGGCATGTTAAATGTTCCGAAGCAGCGGGAACAATATTGTGATGAGGGAATACACTAACCGATCTAAATGGAGCCACATGGGCTATCCCCCCACCCCAGAGGTCAATTCTTACTGAAATTTGGAACTGAAATGTTTCCCAGAAATGTTCAGACATTTTATGACACAAATATTGCCTTCTGCAATACTTATCTCATCAATATGTATGCAAATACTAACAGGTATCTGAAATACAAGACATGTTTCAAATTTCCCCCTGCCCCAACTGATCCTCCTGGATCCGCATATGAAGGAAGGGAAGGGAATTGTTTTCCACTCACTCCTTTGGCTGTGCTACATAGCTTTTTTTCCGACCCAAGACCGACCATCGTGTCGCCAGGAAGTTTTTGTTCGTTCTAATGTGCGCAGGGAATTTCATCCGACTCATTATAATCGTGGAAGTGTACAATCTAACTATATCTGACATTCCTCAGAAGTTGATCTGTAGAACATTTTACTCCTGTTAACACTCGCAAGTCCAGCGGTCCGCGCCAACTTCGCATGTCCGGGGGCAGATGTCTGCCCCCAGAAGATCTATGGAACTATGCTAGCTAGCGACAAACGAAAAACGGCGTTGGATAGCTGGCGACGGGCTCTATCGAAGGTGTTTCGGTCATTTTTTTGCTCAGGTCAACATTCAGGTCACTGGGCCATCATAGGTCAAACTGGACCACATCAGGTCGGATTCAGCTATTGACACATATCTCAGGACCTGTAACAGATAGAAATAAACGGCGAACGCTATTCGACAGTGCTTGAATTGCGCTACCGACAATAGGCGGTGTAATTTAAGGTCAGGTCAACCGAAACTCAGGTCAAGGTCATGAAGTCGCCTAGGGAGGTCATGCAATGTATCAATCGACACGTCTTGGCGATACAAGCACAATGACGGTAATTTCAGCCTTCTAACTCAATGCAGTGCGATATAATGCGCAGAAATGTGTAGTGATGGTGACCTCGGAGACCTTGGTGAGGTCACTGACAAAAATGTCAGCGGTAACATTGAGCATAGCTTCCATCTACATGCCACAACCGTTGTGAGATCATTCCGAGCGCAAATATGTAACCAGGAAACATTTGTATATTTTACAATAGCCCTATAATGGGGAAGCCATGGCCGCGACCTGACCTAAGGTCAATGCAACGAAAAAAACGCCCAATTATTGTGGAAGTTATGCCACCTAGAACTCCGAGTGTAGTTGGGTCACTTCGCCTGACCTGGTGAATTGACCTGACACGACCCAGGATTAAAAATGTATGAGGATATGCGGAAAAGACCGATGAACAGCTATGCGAGGTTTGGCCTTGCTAACCGGATTAGTTTGGCGGCAAATGAGAAAAAAACCGGAGGGGGCAGATATGTGCCCCGGACGTGCGCGGGTTAATATGTAGTGTAGCTATATCTGGACACGATGATTATTTTATGTGGTGAAGGGGGTGATGCATTTGGTTGACCTTAGTGTAGGTTGCAATATGATGACTTGGGCCATAGTTTTCTACAGCCCTATCTAACAGTTATACTGGACTCGGTTCATTATTCGAACAAGAAATGCGTAGCGACCAAGCGACACTGATAATTATTCAGAGTAAAATTTACCTTGTTGGCGCTGTGCGTGACTCGTGTACTTTCACCACAAGGCAAAGATTGGGTGTTCTATGCTTGCACCGCGTTGCTCATTAACAACCATTCTACGAGGATCATGCCATGCGTTGGAGTTTGGCTTGAAGGAAGGAAGAAGATCGCGATAAATTAAGTTCGATTAATGTGCATGGTATCGCCCAGTTGACCGCCACCAGCTGAACCATGCTGCTTCTTCTTCCGCAGTGGGTACCTCTTCACTGCTCCGAAGCAGTTCAGGACCGACACTGAAGAGCGCGTGTGCGTCACGTTCTTCAACATGCCCGGCCCCGACAGGGAGTTGTCCCTGCTGTTTCGCGGCTACCGTTACAGAGGCGGCGCATTTACCATCAATATGCCCGTACCAAATGACATCGACGGTAAGCCAGCTAATGTTATGTTCCCTCTCTCTTAAGCCTCGCGTTGCGGTGTAGCCCCACTATTTCAATTTGCTTTGTTATGAACCGACTGCGTCTTGGTGTAGGAACAAGGGAACAAGGTGGAACTCTGTCGCCCTCACTTGTCAGCAGCCGTACCAAACGGTAGCGCTCGCTTTGCATGAACGGAATGGACGCGATGGCACTTCGCGCGTGTTCTTTATCGATCACCATGTCCAGGTCAGTTGACATCACGGACTCGACGTACCAGTGTCCTGCCTGTGTGCGAACAATGGGTGCCATGAGCGCCGTGCCATTTTCCATCCGTCGCCAGGTGGAGTGTGTTGGTAGGGGCGATTATCCTGCCCACCCACCCACACACCGGCGGGATAGGCAGGCGTGGAGGCTATCCTGCCCACCCACCCACATACCCGCAGGATAGGCAGGCGTGGGGCCTACCCTGCCCACCCACCCACCCACACACCGGCAGGATAGGCAGGCGTGGGGCCTATCCTGCCCACCCACCCACACACCGGCAGGATAGGCAGGCGTGGGGCCTATCCTGCCCACCCACCCACACACCGGCAGGATAGGCAGGCGCGCCTATCCTGCCCACCCACCCACACACCGGCAGGATAGGCAGGCGTGGGGCCTATCCTGCCCACCCACCCATACACCGGCAGGATAGGCAGGCGTGGGGCCTATCCTGCCCACCCACCCATACACCGGCAGGATAGGCAGGCGTGGGGCCTATTCTGCCCACCCACCCACACCGGCAGGATAGGCAGGGGGGCCTATCCTGCCCACCCACCCACACCGGCAGGATAGGCAGGCGCGGCCTATCCTGCCCACCCACCCACACACCGGCAGGATAGGCAGGCGTGGGGCCTATCCTGCCCACCCACCCACACACCGGTAGGATAGGCAGGCGTAGGGCCTACCCTGCCCACCCACCCACACACCGGCGGGATAGGCAGGCGTGGGGCCTATCCTCCCGACCCACCCACACACCGGCAGGATAGGCAGACGTGGGGCCTATCCTGCCCACCCACCCACCCATACACCGGCAGGATAGGCAGAGGCGCCTATCCTGCCCACCCACCCACACCGGCAGGATAGGCAGGCGTGGGGCCTATCCTGCCCACCCACCCACACACCGGCAGGATAGGCAGGCGCGCCTATCCTGCCCACCCACCCACACACCGGCAGGATAGGCAGGCGTGGGGCCTATCCTGCCCACCCACCCACACACCGGCGGGATAGGCAGGCGTGGCGCCTATCCTGCCCACCCACCCGGCAGGATACGCAGGCGTGGCGCCTATCCTGCCCACCCACCCACACACCGGCGGGATAGGCAGGCGTGGGGCCTATCCTCCCCACCCACCCATACCGGCAGGATAGGCAGACGTGGGGCCTATCCTGCCCACCCACCCACCCATACACCGGCAGGATAGGCAGGCGTGGGGCCTATCCTGCCCACCCACCCACACACCGGCGGGATAGGCAGGCGTGGCGCCTATCCTGCCCACCCACCGGCAGGATACGCAGGCGTGGCGCCTATCCTGCCCACCCACCCACACACCGGCGGGATAGGCAGGCGTGGGGCCTATCCTCCCCACCCACCCATACCGGCAGGATAGGCAGACGTGGGGCCTATCCTGCCCACCCACCCACCCAACACCGGCAGGATAGGCAGAGGCGCCTATCCTGCCCACCCACCCACACCGGCAGGATAGGCAGACGTGGGGCCTATCCTGCCCACCCACCCACCCATACACCGGCAGGATAGGCAGGGGCGCCTATCCTGCCCACCCACCCACACACCGGTAGGATAGGCAGGCGTAGGGCCTACCCTGCCCACCCACCCACACACCGGCAGGATAGGCAGGCGTGGCGCCTATCCTGCCCACCACCCACACCGGCAGGATAGGCAGGCGAGGGGCCTATCCTGCCCATCCACCCACACACCGGCGGGATAGGCAGGCGTGGGGCCTACCCTGCCCACCCACCCACACACCGGCAGGATAGGCAGGCGTGGCGCCTATTCTGCCCACCCACCCACACCGGCAGGATAGGCAGGCTTGGGGCCTATCCTGCCCACCCACCGGCAGGATAGGCAGGCGTGGGGCCTATCCTGCCCACCCACCCACACACCGGCAGGATAGGCAGGCGTGGGGCCCATCCCTGCCCACCCACCCACCCACACACCGGCAGGATAGGCAGCGGGGCCCATCCTGCCCACCCACCCACACACCGGCAGGATAGGCGGGCGTGGGGCCTACCCTGCCCACCCACCCACACCGGCAGTATAGGCAGGCGTGGGGCCTATCCTGCCCACCCACCCACCCATACACCGGCAGGATAGGCAGGGGCGCCTATCCTGCCCACCCACCCACACACCGGCAGGATAGGCAGGGGCGCCTATCCTGCCCACCCACCCACACCGGCAGGATAGGCAGGGGCGCCTATCCTGCCCACCCACCCACATCGGCAGGATAGGCAGGGGCGCCTACCCTGCCCACCCACCCACCCACACCGGCAGAATAGGCAGGCGTGGGGCCTATCCCACACCGATGCTGCCGACCTTTAAAATGGGGGACTACGGGGATTGACGATAAATCATGGGATACGAGAGCGATTTGTCCCTGCGGCTTTGATTGCGATCCTGCATCCATGGTGTGAACTGCTTTGTGTCCGTCACCGTGTTTTCGTCAGCTGGCAGCTATTTCTCACTGACTTCCGCAATGCCCTGTAGCTGGCAGTTTGCGTCTCCGAGAGCTGACGGTATGTCCTGTAGTTGACTGCTCCGTCTCCAGCAGCTGGCTGTGCCGTCCTCGTCAGATGATTTCCGTCCTCGTCAGCTGACTGTGCCGTCCTCGTCAGCCGACTGTGCCGTCCTCATCAGCTGATTGCTGTCCTCATCAGCTGACTGTGCCGTCCTCGTCAGCTGACTGTCCTCACACGCGTCCTCGTCAGCTGACTGTGCCGTCCTCGTCAGCTGACTGTGCCGTCCTCGTCAGCTGATTGCCGACCTCGTCAGCTGATTGCCGCCTCGTCAGCTGACTGTGCCGTCCTCGTCAGCTGACTGCCCCCCATGCCGTCCTCCTTAGGTGGCTGCCGTCCTCACCAGCTGACTGTACTGTGTCCAACAGCTGACGGTGAGGACTGCTTTGACGTGCTCGTTCCCCACTCCGTGACGTGGAGCCGTGGTCTGCTGACTCTGTCCGTCAAAGACGCCAGCGGTCTCACACTGGACAATGCTTCCTCGGAGGTGCGTACCGGTACAGCATGACCAATGCATCATCGGAGGTGCGTACCGGTACAGCATGACCAATGCATCCTCGGAGGTGCGTACCGGTACAACATGACCAATGCAACATGACCTTTTCAGAGGCATCTTCGGCTGAAAATCCGTTGAGCATGGGGGGAGACGGGAGTGCGCTCGAGTCTTCTGGAAGGGCACATTTGCCGGCCGGAGAGGCGCGACCTGTCCATGGGTGGGGTCACATGTCCCAGTGCCCCTCCCCCTGTATCAGCCCCCGTTTTGTGGTCGTAGTAGATATTGGTTTTACGACACATCGACCGTTAATACATGTAGCGTCGCCAATCTCTGACGCCAATTGGCCGCAGGCGAAGAGTACCGACGCGTGAGAATCGAACCCACAGTCTTTCGATTGTGGGACGAGCAACTTACCCACAGGCGAATCGTCCCCGTTTTGTGGTCGTCAAAGGTGACCATTTGGCAATTAAGGCCTTTAGATAATTGGGCTTTTCTATAATTACACGGTGCCTTTTGATATTTGTAGATGATCTGAGAGATGCAGGGTGGTTTTGTGAAATTTACAGCTGCCACTCTAACTGCACAGCCATTAGGACCTTTTGGTAAGTGCAGCGGTCACTTGGGTGTGCACCAACAGGTGGCCATTTCCTAGCTATATTTGGAGGGGCCTCGGGCAGCTACAGATAAGACAGCTACAGAACCTTTCCAGAAAACATACCGCTATTGTACAGAACGCTTTTCGACAGCACATCGGCTTTTAACGTGTTTATCGGGTGTCTTCCGGTAACTGCACAGACCCTCGCATAGGTGCAGATGTCCCTCCGAGAGTTACGAGTGCACAGGGCATTGGGTATATAGGTGCATAAGGCTATTTTTGTAATTGTGTAATGTCATTTGACGGTCGCAGAGGTCCTTGAATACCTTGTTAAAACAATGTTTTCTTCGGTGTGAGAGGTCGAGACGAGTGCGTTCTGGTGTAAAAATTCGGCATGGGAACTACTTCATTTAAAAGGGATTTTAATTGCTTCAAATTCAATTTAGAGTCAAAAGCATGCTTGCAGGTGTACCTTTGTGGTATGTTTTCATAGATACTTAAGTTGTGGATGCCCATGGCTATATAGCCTTGGTGTGACTTGTATTGCTTCCTAAGTAACCAACCAGTGGTGACGCGAGCCCACCCGTAATGGTGAGCATGAGCTGATGACGTAATGGTGCTCACCGTAATGGTGAACATGATGATGATGACGTAGTGGTGCTCACCGTAATGGTGAGCATGAGCTGATGACGTAATGGTGCTCACCGTAATGGTGAACATGAGGATGATGACGTAATGGTGCTCACCGTAATGGTGAGCATGAGGATGATGACGTAGTGGTGCTCACCGTAATGGTGAGCATGAGGATGATGACGTAGTGGTGCTCACCGTAATGGTGAGCATGATGATGATGACGTAGTGGTGCTCACCGTAATGGTGAGCATGAGGATGATGACGTAGTGGTGCTCACCGTAATGGTGAGCATGAGTGATGACGTAATGGTGCTCAGTAATGGTGAGCATGAGGATATGACCCCCGTAATGGGAGCAAGCAACGTAATGGTGCTCACCGTAATGGTGAGCATGAGGATGATGATGGGCTCACCGTAATGGTGAGCATGAGGATGATGACGTAGTAATGGTGCTCATGCCACGTAATGGTGAGCATGAGGATGATGACGTGTGAGCATGAGGTGGTGCTCACCGTAATGGTGAGCATGGAACCTATGTTTATGACGTAGTGGTGCTCACCGTAATGGTGAACATGGTGCTCACCGTAATGGTGAGCATGAGGATGATGACGTAGTGGTGCTCACCGTAATGGTGAGCATGAGGATGATGACGTAGTGGTGCTCACCGTAATGGTGAGCATGAGGATGATGACGTAGTGGTGCTCACCGTAATGGTGAGCATGAGGATGATGACGTGAGTGGTGCTCACCGTAATGGTGAGCATGATGATGACGTAGTGGTGCTCACCGTAATGGTGAGCATGAGGATGATGACGTAGTGGTGCTCACCGTAATGGTGAGCATGAGGATGATGACGTAGTGGTGCTCACCGTAATGGTGAGCATGAGGATGATGACGTAGTGGTGCTCACCGTAATGGTGAGCATGAGGATGATGACGTAGTGGTGCTCACCGTAATGGTGAGCATGAGGATGATGACGTAGTGGTGCTCACCGTAATGGTGAGCATGAGGATGATGAGTAATGGTGAGCATGAGGATGATGACGTGTGGTGCTCACCGTAATAGTGAGCATAAGCTGATGATGCGTAGTGGTGCTCACCGTAATGGTGAGCACGAGGATGATGACGCAATGCTATTCGAAATTAAGCATGAATGCTTCATCAGCACACGCCAAGAACCACGATGACCCAGCTTCATTTTGGGAGTGATGCCGAGTCAGTGTTCAAGAAGTTGGTACGTGGCACCAAATGTCACGAAGAACCCATCAGTGCATTGATGGTTACACCCACAGAGCACCATTCCGTCAGTTATGAAGACCGACTTGACAGGTGTCCGGGACACTCCTATAGCTCAGACGTGACAGAGAGCTCTTTGCAGTTGCAGATGGTCCATGCAAGACGCAAGCAACCCCTACAAGTTGCATACAGACAGCCCCTAGAAGTGCACAGGAAATTATAAAAGTCACTGATGGGTCCCCGAGGGCCGCGGAGATTACATGAATTGAGTTGGATTGAGGTGTGAGGGTGATTCGCTAGTGATGGGGCTATTGACGTGGTTATGTGGGGAAGCGGAGATGGGGGTGGCGAAGCACCTCAGGGATACGCCCACCCGGGGAGATATCTGCTAATTGGTAGTTGAAACATTCCAGAGCAGCCGAACTTCTAGAGTCCGCGCCTGAATGTCAGACATAGTTGTTTCTCAGAATCCCTGCGATAAACATGTTAAATATTGAATCGAAATGTCTTTGCTCGCTTTCAAAATTCCACCGTTTAAATAATTATATATACGTATGCATTATCAATCAATTTCCTTCGTTCCCCCGCCGCTACCGCTGCCGCCGGTGTTGTGTACTTTTACATCTATATCTAGGCAACGGTTACGATGATGAAGCTTGGTCAACAGTTAAAAGTCGGCTAACTTCAGATTGTATTAAATTTTGGGCTTGGTTAGCCAGTGATTGTGCTCGTGGCGTGCGCCTACCGTACCCACTGGTAGTACGTGCTCGACCGAGGTCGGTTGGCAGGCGCGCCTACGTACCCCTGCGCAGAGGCCGCCCCTCCCGTCCCACTGGTAGTAGTGCTCGTCCGAGGTCGCAGGCGCCTACGGTACCCACTGGTAGTACGCGCTCGACCGAGGTCGGACCACCAACGAGTCGGCAGGCGCGCCTACGGTACCCACTGGTAGTACGCGCTCGACCGAGGTCGGCAGTCGCGCCTACGGTACCCACTGGTAGTGCGTGCTCGTCCGAGGTTCGTAGCCCCGCCGACAGGTGGCAGCTGCGCTCCGCCAACAGTTGGAGCTGTGGAGTTGTTGCTGTTTTGTTTTATTTTTGGGAGGGTTTGATTCACGGCGCACTTTATGCAATTGCTAATCTGCGTCGCCCTCACTGCTTCGCCGGTGGGCCGTGGAATTGGAAATATCCGAGCGGTGTGAGCGTCGAACCCGGAACTTTTTCATCCAGACTACAACACCCTGACCACTCGGTCATCCCCGCCACTCGCCATTTCTATCACATTTACATACTTACATCAGCGTGGAGAAGTACAACTGCGTGCATAGTGGAACAGTGACGGGCAGTCTGACACAGAAAATGTTGCCTCGGGTGGGTGGTGGATAAACTTGTTAGGTACGAGATGCAAGATAATCGTCTGCTGTTATTCCGTGATTCCTGAGTCTCGGCTATTCGGAAATAGCCATAGACACTCAATAATAAGTAATAAGCGGTGCACGCATGATTTTGTTGCATCAGATATGGACGGTGCATTTTTGCATCAGACTGGTGGGTGGCGTGTAGCACCCATCAGTCTGGCGGATCCAGGGGGCAACTAGGAGAGTCTGTGCGTCGATGCATCCACCTTCGATGTATTCCCGGCGATGGAGAATGGAGGCGTGGTGCCCCCCCCCCCCCATCCAGGACGCGCGCGAGTTTACACCGCCCTGCCAATCGATAGTTTGTTTAGAGCCGATGACGACTGTCGAGGTCGAAAAGGCACCCCTGTGAGTAGATTAGCTCCAGAGAAATGGCGCCCCTCCAGATTAAGTGATGACAAATCCGCACTTCACAATCACGTAATTCACGAGATGAAGATTCAAGATCACAACTCCTGGATCCGCCCCTGATACGTGTGTGTTTCCGAGCGACTACAGTGCCGCATGTCGCTGTGTTTCAGATCAGCATCAGCCGGCTCCGGGTTATATCACTGATACAGACGGACAAGCCCAAGTACCGGCCGGGCGACAAGGTGTTCATACGCGTCATCAGACTCCGGCCAGACCTCACTCCCATCACGGAGAATGTGAGTGGTGACAGCAGTGGTGTGTTGAGGAGGTGGTGACAGCAGTGGTGTGTTGAGGAGGTGGTGACAGCAGTGGTGTGTTGAGGAGGTGGTGACAGCAGTGGTGTGTTGAGGAGGAGGGTGCAGCGGCAGCCGTGGCACCTTCCACACTCAGGATGGCGCCATCTGGAACACATTTGGTCTTCGTTGACGATTTGCGGTAACACTGGAATCATTTTGCGGGGATAATTTTGTTTTAATGTCAATCTCAGCCTAGCTATCGATATCCGAAGTGTTTTCGGACGGTATTTTTTGCATTTTTCCACCGACCTAATCCACCTCAAGCCGAATGAGTGGATCCTCCTCTGTTTAACTGCTTTGATTTTTTGGTGAATCTAGGAAGTTAATCTCCCACAATTGGTCATAGCGATTCAAGGAAGTGAGGCAGTCAGGCAGGGCAGGAGGCAGACAGAGCGGGAGGCAGGGAGGGAAGCAGGGATGAAGGGGAGGGAGGGAGAGAGAAGGGCAGGCATGACATACTGTGAACAGCTGACAGGACAGACAGACAAACAGGATGAGACAGATGAGCGTAATTTGGCTGTAATCGAAAGTTTATCGAATTCTGCCACCTACGGAGTGGATCGGTAATGTTCAACAGGTTCAGATCTGATTAGCATACTACGTTCTGACCTGCTCTGTTGCCACGAATGGTGAGAATGGCTATGCGTATGGCGGGGCTGTGCGCGCCCTCGTCCCAGCAAGTGCCGGGCCAGCTGATAACGGGGGCGCTGCGGTCAGTGTGTGTGTCTTCAGCAGAGTCTACTGCCGGCCCTCTGTCCGCAGATACCGAGGGTGTGGGTGAACATACCTGGCGGGGTCAGGATCGCCCAGTGGACCGACATCGAGACCAGCAATGGCCTGATACAGCTGGAGCTTCAACTCACCGAGGAACCTCCGCTGGTGAGAGCCGACCACGGTGAGAGCCGACCACGGTGAGAAGTGACCACTGCAGGAGCCCACCACGTTTATCCCCCTCTCCCGGTGACATACGAACGCGGTGACAGTCTGTCACAGTTACAGACGACCGCGGTGACAGTCTGTCACAGTGACAGCCGACCGCGGTGACAGTCTGTCACAGTTACAGACGACCGCGGTGACAGTCTGTCACAGTGACAGCCGACCGCGGTGACAGTCCGTCACAGTTACAGACGACCGCGGTGACAGTCGGTCACAGTTACAGACGACCGCGGTGACAGTCTGTCACAGTGACAGCCGACCGCGGTGACAGTCTGTCACAGTGACAGCCGACCGCGGTGACAGTCTGTCACAGTTACAGACGACCGCGGTGACAGTCTGTCACAGTGACAGCCGACCGCGGTGACAGTCTGTCACAGTGACAGCCGACCGCGGTGACAGTCTGTCACAGTTACAGACGACCGCGGTGACAGTCGGTCACAGTGACAGCCGACCGCGGTGACAGTCTGTCACAGTGACAGCCGATCGCGGTGACAGTCGGTCACAGTGACAGCCGACCGCGGTGACAGTCGGTCACAGTGACAGACGACCGCGGTGACAGTCGGTCACAGTGACAGCCGACCGCGGTGACAGTCTGTCACAGTTACAGACGACCGCGGTGACAGTCGGTCACAGTGACAGACGACCGCGGTGACAGTCTGTCACAGTTACAGACGACCGCGGTGACAGTCGGTCACAGTTACAGACGACCGCGGTGACAGTCTGTCACAGTTACAGACGACCGCGGTGACAGTCTGTCACAGTGACAGACGACCGCGGTGACAGTCGGTCACTGTGACAGACGACCGCGGTGACAGTCTGTCACAGTTACAGACGACCGCGGTGACAGTCTGTCACAGTTACAGACGACCGCGGTGAAAGTCGGTCACAGTTACAGACGACCGCGGTGACAGTCTGTCACAGTGACAGCTGACCGCGGTGACAGTCGGTCACAGTTACAGACGACCGCGGTGACAGTCGGTCACAGTTACAGACGACCGCGGTGACAGTCGGTCACAGTTACAGACGACCGCGGTGACAGTCGGTCACAGTGACAGCCGACCGCGGTGACAGTCTGTCACAGTTACAGACGACCGCGGTGACAGTCGGTCACAGTGACAGACGACCGCGGTGACAGTCTGTCACAGTTACAGACGACCGCGGTGACAGCGACCCGGTGACAGTCTGTCACAGTGACAGACGACCGCGAAGTCGGTCACAGTGACAGCCACCGCGGTGACAGTCTGTCACAGTTACAGACGACCGCGGTGACAGTCGGTCACAGTGACAGACGACCGCGGTGACAGTCTGTCACAGTTACAGACGACCGCGGTGACAGTCGGTCACAGTTACAGACGACCGCGGTGACAGTCTGTCACAGTTACAGACGACCGCGGTGACAGTCGGTCACAGTTACAGACGACCGCGGTGACAGTCGGTCACTGTTACAGACGACCGCGGTGACAGTCGGTCACAGTGACAGACGACCGCGGTGACAGTCTGTCACAGTTACAGACGACCGCGGTGACAGTCGGTCACAGTTACAGACGACCGCGGTGACAGTCGGTCACAGTTACAGACGACCGCGGTGACAGTCTGTCACAGTTACAGACGACCGCGGTGACAGTCGGTCACAGTGACAGCCGACCGCGGTGACAGTCTGTCACAGTTACAGACGACCGCGGTGACAGTCGGTCACAGTGACAGACGACCGCGGTGACAGTCGGTCACAGTGACAGACGACCGCGGTGACAGTCGGTCACAGTGACAGCCGACCCTGCGGAAGTTGACTCTGGTGACGTGAGACGCTTCGTAGAAGCCGGCATGGGCGTCGCCAGGGCGGGGAGCGCGAGAGAACCCGCCCCTAACCTCGTGAAACTTAGCATTGCACCTACGGCGTTACACGTGAATAAATCAACCCAAATCACTTTGATCTCGCCGTATTCAAAACCTGTCGCGATGTGAACGGTGTGTGGCTCTATTAGCAACAGTTGACGTTTGCAGGGTAACATGTGTGATGCCTCGCTCGGCATAGCCGCTGATGACGTCCCTAACGTAGTCTAACGTCACTTGTTTGTTTATTGGTTGGTTCACGACACACTTTATGCGCATTCACGGCTAATGGCGCCTCCCACACTATTTCGCCGGTGGGCCGCGGGATTGGGAAATGTCTGAGTGGCGCTAGAGTCGAACCCGTGACCTTTGATACCCATAGCCCGACACCTTAACCACTCGGCCATCCCCGCCCCAGTCTAACGTCCCTAACGTAGTCTAACGTCCCTAACGTAGTCTAACGTCCCTAACGTAGTCTGACGTCACTAACGTAGTCTAACTTCACTAACGTAGTCTAACGTCCCTAACGTAGTCTAACGTCCCTAACGTAGTATAACGTCCCTAACATAGTCTAACGTCACTAACATAGTCTGACGTCTCTGACTTCCCGGCGGCGGCACGGGTTGTGATATTTGATATTTGTAGTGTGGCTCACCCGGTTGCTGGTAAAGTAAGCCGAGTACTGGGGCTGAAAAAGTTGCCTGCCACACCAGATGTAGCACGGTGAATGTTTCCGGAAGCTACACGGTTTTGTTCCTAATTTGCTAAGGAAACAACAAGCGCTATTAATGTCCATCCTTTTTCCTTTCCCTATTTGTATTGGTAATTGGATTTATATAAATGGGCAACGTTCGTGCTAGCTATATACTTGTGTTAGAAGACATGCATGAGCTATTCAGTGGGGAAAAGTAGTTTCAGTCTTCTTCGATCCTACACACGAACAGGCGGTTATTTGGTCTCTACCAGAGTAACTCAGTCAGTCATCTGGACGTGACGTCTCTAGAGCAAGTTGATAGTGTTCGTTACACTACCCAGTTACACTACGAGTGGATAGTGTTTGCTGCTTACCCGGACAGGTGGTAGTATTTGTGATATTACCCGGACTGTGGCTAGTGCTTGTGACATTTCCCGGACGGGTGGCTAGCGTTTGTGAGATTACCTGGACGGATTACCCGAATGTGTGACTAGCGTTTGTGACATTACTATGACGGGCGGATTGTGTTTGTGTCATTACCCGGACGGGTGGTTAGTGTTTGTGACATTCCCTGAACATGTGGATAGTGTTTGTGATATTTCCCGGATATGCGGCTAGTATCTGTGATATTTCCCGGATATGTGGCTAGTGCCTGTGGCATTGCCTGGACATGTGGCTAGTGATTGTGGCATTACCCGGACTGGTGGCTAGTGTTCGTGATGTTCCCAGGGCGACTGGCTAGTGTTCGTGATGTTCCCAGGGCGACTGGCTAGTGTTCGTGATGTTTCCAGGGCGACTGGTTAATTCGCGTTACTACCGGCCACGGTGGTGATAAGATACTGGCCTTTGCCGTGGAGGAGTACGTGCTGCCCACCTTTGAGGTGACAGTCATGAGTCCGAAATACCTTCTGCCCGGAGAACGAACACTCACCGTGGAGGCGTGCGCAAAGTGAGTTACTTCAGTCGCTGTGATGGGGCTGGCTTTGGGCTCTCCTTCGCTGTTGCCTGCTACTCAGCGTTGCTGGTGGGCGGTATATCATACTGTTCCGTTTTGTTGGTGATCGGTATGCTAGTTGTATGAACAAGGGGCAGGGAGTTTGTGCCGAAATATGCATGCCATGCTACTGTGTTCTTTTGGTGGACGATGTAGCATGCTACCTACTGTAGGTAGTGGGTACGACACATTGTTATGAAGAGTAGCTGTCCGGTATGGCATACTACTCTGTAGAGTAGCTGTGTGCATACTACTATGTAGAGTAGCGTCCGGTATGGCATACTACGTGTGCTGTCCGGTTGGCATACTACTCTGTAGAGTAGCTGTCCGGTATGGCATACTACTCTGTATTCTTGGTAGCCGGCATGACATGCTACTACGTAGTGTTACTGGTCGATATGACATGTTGCCCTGCAGCGTTACTGGTCGATATGACATGTTGCCATGCAGCCTTACTGGTCGATATGACATGTTGCCATGCAGCGTTACTGGTCGATATGACATGTTGCCATGCAGCGTTACTGGTCGATATGACATGTTGCTTTCCAATGTTACTGGTCGATATGACATGTTGCTTTGCAGCTTTACTGGTCGATATGACATCTTGCTTTGCAGCTTTACTGGTCGATATGACATGTTGCCATGCAGCGTTACTGATCGATATGACATGTTGCCATGCAGCGTTGCTGGTCGATATGACATGTTGCTTTTCAGTGTTACTGGTCGATATGACATGTTGCTTTGCAGCGTTACTGGTCGATATGACATGTTGCCATCAGCGTTATCGATATGACATGTTGCCTGCAGCGTTGCTGGTCGATATGACATGTTGCTTTGCAGCGTTACTGGTCGATATGACTTGGCGATATGACATGTTGCTTTGCAGCGTTACTGGTCGATATGACATGTTGCTTTGCAGCGTTACGGGTCAATATGACATGTTGCTTTGCAGCGTTGCTGGTCGATATGACATGTTGCTTTCCAGTG